>WAAF01019572.1:108123-153123 GCA_013400475.1 Tricholaema leucomelas
ATATATATATATATATATATATATACTTCTCAGAAGAAGAATTGTGAGATCATTTAACGAAGACATCAAAGAATACATCTTTTGTAGCTGAAAAGAAGAATGTCTTCTGACAAAAGCCAATTAAGGAATGAATGCTTTTGGTTTATTTAGACTTGGAAAAATGTATATTCTTGTAAAATGGAGGGGGGAAAAAAAGCCAACCATACAACCTAGTCTTATTTTAAGGCTATGAAGTAGCTAAGGAAACATAAAGCTGTATGATGCGTGGAAGCTTGATATTGCATGAAAGAAACATAAAGACTGTGATTTTGCTGTTACCTAAGGCATGATATTGAAATGTATGTTCTGGGAGGGCTTTTTCTCAGCTTGCCTGGAGAGTCTGAAACAAATTCTTCTCCTGTTTACACCTCTGTAAATCTGGATCTACTAAATGACAGGTGGTAACACTACTTCAAGTCCATACGCCTCTGAGAGTAGGATTTTGCCCTGCATTAAGAGCAAACTAATAGCAGCTCTCTCGTGAGATCTCCTTGCTTCATGCATTCCTCACCCTGTACTTAGGGCTGTCATCCTATATGCTATCAATTCCACTTTTCAAAGTGATGAAGTCTTTCAGACTGTAACAGCACATAGCCTCTGTTGGAGGCCTGAAGGGACATGCACCTCTGATAATTTTCCTGTTTTAAGGCAGGATGTGGGTGTGTTTGGGCTTGGTTCTCTGGTGGTTGTATAGCAGGTGAATTGCAATGGTGGAGGGCTTGAAAGCAATTTGTAGTACTCTTTATCTGCTGCCTTAGTTCTGGCTAGAGTCTGTTCAGTTAGGTGAGCTCCCCCATGATAGCCTGAGATTCCTTGTTTGTGTTTTGAATAAATATAACCAGGTATGCTTGAGAAGTTAGAAAACATCAGATTTATTTTGAAGTTGCTTTTCTGTCTACAGCATGGTATGGCTAGACAGTTGAAAGGTGATAGTTAGGAGATACAGAGTGTATCCACAAAGCTGACTGGATTGTAAAATACGTGTAATAAGTGCATAAAGCAACTGTTGTAGTCTGAGTATGGTTAGGGAAATAGCCACAGAAGTACAAAATGTTCTGAACCGCACAGGACTTCTGCCAAATGCAAACAGCAGAATTAATACTCTTAAATTTGATTCACCTGGGGAAGAAGGAGCAGAGGACTTGCTCCACACAAAGTCTTTGACAGACCTCCCTACCACCTGGTTTCAAATTGTGCTTTTAACACAGTGTTTGTTGTTAACACCTATTCCTGAACTATCAACATGCACACCTGAACATGAGCCAGCAGTGTGCCCAGGTGGCCAGGAGAGCCAATCAGGAATGGTGTGGTCAGCAGGTTATTCTGCTCCTGTACTCAGCATTGGTCAGGCCACATCTTGAGTCTTGTGTCCAGTTCTGGGCTCCTCAATTCAAGAGAGACGTTGAAGTACTGGAACATGTCCAGAGAAGGGTGACAAAGCTGTGAGGGGCCTGGGACACAAACCCTGTGAGGAGAGGCTGAGGGAGCTGGGGGTGTTTAGCCTGAAGAAGGGGAGGCTCAGGGCAGACCTCATTGCTGTCTACAGCTACCTGAAGGGAGATTGTAGACAGGTGGGGTTGGTCTGTTCTCCCAGGCAACCAGCAATAGAACAAGGGGACACAGTCTCAAGTTGTTCTGGGGGAGGTCTAGGTTGGATGTTAGGAGGAAGTTGTTGCCAGAGAGAGTGATTGGCATTGGAATGGGCTGCCCAGGGAGGTGGTGGAGTCGCCATCCCTGGAGGTGTTCAAGCAAAGCGTGGATGAGGCACTTAGTGCCATGGTCTGGTTGATTGGCTAGGGCTGGGTGCTAGGTTGGACTGGATGATCTTGGAGGTCTCTTCCAACCTGCTTCTGGAAATAGCACTTTAAACAGGTTGTTCTGGGAACGTATAACCGATGGAAGAAGTTTATAACTGTCTTTGGATTATATGTTTTGTAACTGCATTTTTTTCCGTCATGAGACCTCTATCATGTAACTTTCTGCTTTCCAGTCTTTATATGAAGTCTTAAACATGTTTAAAAATAGTTTGGAGTTCTGATTAAATCAATGGATTGTATTTTTTAGGAGTTGCAACAAACTGTTAACTTACACCATGAAAATAAAAAATAGGTTATGTCAAAATAAGAATATTCTTTCCTGTGACAGGATGGAACTGTAGCTCATCAGACTGATGTAGATACTGATCCCAGAACTGGATTTATCATTAATTGATTCGGAAAGGCTAGATTCAGGATTGGAATCCTGGATAATTGTTACGCTTGTATTAGACTGGAACAAACTAATCAGAACTTCTGAGAAGAACTAATTTGCCTGTGTTGTTAGAGGAAGTGAGAGTGTGTAGGGGAAAGGCTCCCATCATGAAGAAATCTCAGAGTAAATGGAGATTTATAATGAATGGTGTATTGGAAATTAATAATAGGTATGACTTATGATTATTCATTTATCTATGAATATTAATTTTTATTATTAATATTGAAAAATCAGGGAAATTCCCTGAAGTTCTTTGGATTTTCAGTCGACAGGAAGCAATTGCACAGAATTAAACAGTTTAAACAATCAGAACTTGGAAATAACAACGGGAAAACAGGAAAAACTCTTAACAACACTTTTGGAGTCTTGGCATTCACTCCAGCAGATGTACTCACGATGCTTTTGGTCTCTGAGTAAGTTTCCTGTATCAAAGATGCTTTCAAACTTGTGATGATCCCAGACTAAAACACAAATATTTCAGGCAGAGGGAAGAAATGCTGCTATGCCACCAGTGTGAGCTGCACACATGTGGCCGCCTTTAGCGAGCCGCAAACAAGGAGAGGCAGGAAGGCTCCATGCTGAATGCAGAAAGGCATGGGGCAGAAAGGCAGGGGCAGAAGGGCAGGGGCAGAAAGGCATGGTTTCTAATCATTCCCCTTTATATACTTCAGTTGGAAAATCCAACTGGCCAACAGGTACTAGCACCATTGTTCTGGCCAATGAATTCACAGCTTTGTGCCTCCTTTGACCACACAGGCACGGTGAGGGCAGCACAAGACACCTGACAGTTGGTGCTAAGCCCCCCTAGCCCTCAAGGCTTTAGTCACCTAACTCACTCCTGGACTCCAGCACAACAGCCAGGGTTAAACCTGCCTGGCAGGATTTATGCCCTATCAGGACAAATATACCACAAAGAAGGAAACTGAAGACTTTTTCACAGTCTCACAGTCTCACAGTATCACCAAGGTTGGAAGAGACCTCATAGATCATCAAGTCCAACCCTTTACCACAGAGCTCAAGGCTAGACCATGGCACCAAGTGCCATGTCCAATCCTGCCTTGAACAGCCCCAGGGACGGCGACTCCACCACCTCCCTGGGCAGCCCATTCCAGTAGCCAATGACTCTCTCAGTGAAGAACTTTCTCCTCACCTCAAGCCTAAACTTCCCCTGGTGCAGCCTGAGGCTGTGTCCTCTCGTTCTGGCGCTGGCCACCTGGGAGAAGAGAGCAACCTCCCCCTGGCCACAACCACCCCTCAGGTAGTTGTAGACAGCAATAAGGTCACCCCTGAGCCTCCTCTTCTCCAGGCTAAACAATCCCAGCTCCCTCAGCCTCTCCTCGTAGGGCTGTGCTCGAGGCCTCTCCCCAGCCTCGTCACCCTTCTCTGGACACGCTCAAGCATCTCAATGTCCCTTCTAAACTGGGGGGCCCAGAACTGAACACAGTACTCAAGGTGTGGTCTAACCAGTGCAGAGTACAGGGGCAGAATGACCTCCCTGCTCCTGCTGACCACACCATTCCTGATGCAGGAATTTTTCTTCTATCATTAAGAGTCACACTGGAAAAAGGATGGCAGAAACTTCAGAGTCAAGTGCTGATTGATATTTTTGCTTATAAAAAACAGTACAGGCACTTTACAACCTTTGTATGATGTACATTCTTTAGCATGAGTGGGTTATATGTGTTAGTCAGCAGGACAAACTAAATAATAAAGTTACTGATTCAGTTTTGTAGACAAATCAGAACAAATGCCTGGGCTTTCAGAATCACTCATGATGCCTCTTTACAGTAGAAGCAGCCACACAGAAGGCTGAGTGGTTCCAAATATTGTGTCTACAGAATATTACTTATAACAGCAGTATAGCCAGTGTCCTATCGTGCAACAGTAGATGAAGCTGAAAGACCTCTCAATTAATTGTGCATTTATTAAGTGCTATGATTTACAAGGGAAAATGTAGTTCATAGTGGGTTTCATACCTAAGTTTTTTTGGTTCAGCATGAGACCTCAAGCACTGCAGTATGGAATCTCATTTTCAAACAGAAAATAAATGGATAGGTCTGAGCAAAGGTACTTTTTCTGTTCAGAGGACTTATTTAAACAGCCAGAATGCCATCTCCTCCTGGGAAGAAGTTAGATGATCACTGAAGTGGGATCTGGGGAGTCTGAATAATGCCCTAAGAAGGCACCTGGAGACAGCCAGAAAGACATACAGGCATGTAGATGCTGCTAGATTTTAAACTGAGGGTTACTATTCTCGGATCTATGATCAAGAGGACTGCTTCTGCCTCCAGGCAGCTTCTGCACCCCAAAGAAGGGCAACAAGGCTGGTGAAGGGCTGAGGGAGATGGGGTTGCTTAGCCTGGAGAAGAGGAGGCTCAGGGGGGACCTCATTGCTGTCTACAACTACCTGAAGGAAGGCTGTAGCCAGGTGAGGGTTGGTCTCTTCTGCCAGACAACCAGCAAGAGAACAAGGGGACACAGTCTCAAGTTGTGCCGGGGGAAGTATAGGCTGGATGTTAGGAGGAAGTTGTTGCCAGAGAGATTGATTGCCGTTGGAATTGCTGCCCAGGGAGGTGGTGGAGTCACCGTCCCTGGAGGTGTTCAAGAAAAGCCTGGATGAGGCTATGGTGCTATGGTCTGGTTGACTGTCTAGGGCTGGGTGCTAGGTTGGACTGGACGATCTTGGAGGTCTCTTCCAACCTGGTTGGTTCTATTCTATTCAAAGTCTCCGCTTAATCTAAAAATGGAAAGGCAAGACTATACTCTTGTCTGCCTGGCCCACTGCCTGCAGCCTACAACCTGCATTTTCACTTTACAGTAGGAAAAGAGAAGAGAAAGGAGTACAGCCTCTAGGAACTTGGAAGAACCATCTTGCACCAGAGCAACACAGAAGGATTAATGTGTCCAAAGTGATATAGTACCATAGGCTTTATTTAGGGGTTTTGAGTGTATCATTAAGTGCATTTTAATCAATTTAACTAGGAATTCTACTTCAGATTAGAGTCTTCAGGGCAGCCATCATCAGGCCTCTTTAACTCTCCCAAACTATACGTGTTGACTGCATAGATAAATATGCTTTGAAACTAATACACTGTCATTGAATCCAGCACATCTGTAGTGGAACCAATCTGTGCATACTCAAGTCCCTAAACTTTTATGGAAATGAATAGATTTCATTTCAAGGTGTAGTATTGTCACATGCACCAGTAGTTTTCCTTTGAAACCAGTGCTTTGTTTTCCAAACCCAGCATATTTGAGTACAGTTTCATTCACATCTTCCTTGATTTTTTGGTTTTGGTTTTGGTTTTCCTTTCTTAGGATTAAACTCATTGAACTAAGTACAGTATTGGATGTCTAATGAAACCAACACATTTTCATAGGGACTACTTAGAGCAAGTTTAAGGCAATGAACACACTGTGGTTTAATAAAATGAACACTATGAAATGGAATATGGTTTTACAGACAATCTGCTCCAGGACTATGCTCCCATATTTTCCCATAAGTTGAGTTTAAGGCCTTAAGTTTTTCTGCTCTTTTGGAGGATTTTGCTGTTCTCTGGTAGTTGGAAAGAACAGAAGGAATATAAAGAGGAGTTGGCATGAATGGAAGAGTGATGGGTGAATGTGCACTGAGTATTAGAGCATCCTCAGAGGATAAGAGAGTAGCCAGATGACCAATATGCTACAGTGATTGTTGACCAGATTAAAGCATTGACTATGGAGAGAAGAGGGAAAATATAAGGAGAAGTTGGAGAAGGGAACTCGAACCTACCTACATGAACTCAGATTTGCTCAAATGTATTGAATGAACATTAGTTCCATGGCAGTCTGACTTCAGTAGCAAAAAAAGCAGGTTTTTGGTGACTGCTGTGAGAAAGCAGCAACATTATTTTTCACTACATTATTATTGCTCTCTACAACTACCTGAAAGGAGGTTGTAGCCAGGAGGGGGTTGGTCTCTTCTCCCAGGCAACCAATGACAGAACAAGAGGACACAGCCTTAAGCTGTGCCAGGGCAGGTTTAGGCTGGATGTTGGGAAGAAGTTCTTCACAGAAAGAATGATTTGCACTGGAATGAGCTGCCTAGGGAGGGAGTGGAATCCCTGTCCCTGGAGATGTTTAAAAGGAGAATGGATGAGGCACATGGTGCCATAGTTT
Organism: Tricholaema leucomelas; assembly: GCA_013400475.1. Lineage (NCBI taxonomy): Eukaryota > Metazoa > Chordata > Aves > Piciformes > Lybiidae > Tricholaema lacrymosa > Tricholaema leucomelas. Next base: position 114,571 of record WAAF01019572.1, read on the forward strand.
AGTTAATTAGAAGGTGTCAGGTGATAGGTTGGACTCGATGGTCTTGAAGGTTTATTCCAATCTAGTTAATTCTGTGATTTTGTGATGCTGTGCTGGCTGATTCATTTTAGGAAGGACTGCATGCTGTTCAAGAGATGATGAAGCTGGCTATCACACTGCAATCTTCCCAAAAGTCATCAGTTACCACTTTGTGAAGCTCCACCTAAACTTTGCAGAGTTCAGGTGAAGTTTGGGAGCACTTCCATTACATCGTGGGGGAGCAGGGGAATTCTGGGGCAATTCAGGAATAACTTTCGCTATGTTATTCTAGAATTAAGCTCTGAAATGGATTAATTTGACTCAAGATGTTGCCATGCACTGTAAAGATAGGTGGTATAAAGTGGTAGTGATCTAATACCATGCAAAACCAGGTATTCACCTTACAATTGGATAGAGAATGGCCATCATTTTGTTGTGGATATTTCACTCTTCTGGCAAAGGCCAGATGTAATTTTTCTAGCTCTCAATGGTGTTTGTGGATTTCTGAGTTAACTTAGAAGGGAAAGCCTAGGAAAGAAAGGAGAAGGCTGTATACAGAATTGTGTGCTCCTTAAAAGACAAACCGTTGATGAAGCTGTGGAAATGAGAATTCTAAGTTTCTAAGAAGCAAAAACTTTGGCATTTCGTGAACAATAGAGGTGTTCACAGCAGTTTCTTACAAACTGCATGGCACTCTTCAGCTAGGATTGTGTGCAGTTTATGTCAAAACATTTCAGTGAAGAAATACAAATACAGACTAATGTTTGACTTCTTTTGTTGTGTTGAACTGGAGCCAGAGAAAGTATTTATATATAAATCCACTTGTGAAATGCGTAACCCTCTCAATGTGACTTATACATCTGAAGCTTACAGGGAGAATTCAAGCTGATTGACAGAAAATACTGCTCTTATGGTGTCAGAATGTATTATCATGCTTATATAGGAACAAAAAAAAAGTCCCTTTTTTCACCAAAGTACGTGTTCATTGTCATTATATTCTGGTATACTGGAGATGTTCAGGTACTGAAATATCCAATTTGCTAGCACCTAAAGCTACCACGAAAATACATTAGACAACCAGATGGATAATTCAGCTTGTTGGGTTAAAAAAAACACCAAGAAAAGTGCATTAAACATTCAGTATTTGAAGCCTGATCTAAAAAAGATGATTCTATGGGGTCAAAACTGCTATCTGGTGACATAAAACAAAGAAACAGAGACAATTAAAGAAAGCTTTCTATGCTTGTGCTACAGTTAGCTACTCTTTCCTTTCTTCCCGTCCCTCCCAACTAAGCCTGTGCACATCAAGTAACTGTCAGTTCAGTCTGCAAACAGATCATGTGCAGGTTGCATACATCTCTATGTATCTGGCACACAGGTGCTTTCTGCTTTTGCAGAATACTTTAAAGCAATTTAATTTTGTGTAACATGTCCTAGATGGGAGCGTCTTGTTGTTAGCCACAAGTCCTCCTTTAGGAACATGTCGTAGGTCAGCACATGTTAGCTGCATGTATTCCTTTAGGAAGGCATCGTAGGTCAGCACATGTTAGCCTCAAGTCTTCCTTTAGAAATGCATTGTTGGGCACCAGATGTTAGCTGCAAGTCTTCCATTAGGAACACATCATAGGGCACCACATATTAGCCACAAGTCTTCCTTTAGGAGCATGTCATAGGGCACCACATGTTAGCCGCAAGTCTTCCTTTAGGAACGCGTCATAGTCCAGCACATGTCAGCTGCAAGTCTTCCTTTAGGAACGCGTCATAGTCCAGCACATGTCAGCTGCAAGTCTTCCTTTAGGAACGCGTCATAGTCCAGCACATGTCAGCTGCAAGTCTTCCTTTAGGAACGCGTCATAGTCCAGCACATGTCAGCTGCAAGTCTTCCTTTAGGAACGCGTCATAGTCCAGCACATGTCAGCTGCAAGTCTTCCTTTAGGAACGCGTCATAGTCCAGCACATGTCAGCTGCAAGTCTTCCTTTAGGAACGCGTCATAGTCCAGCACATGTCAGCTGCAAGTCTTCCTTTAGGAACGCGTCATAGTCCAGCACATGTCAGCTGCAAGTCTTCCTTTAGGAACGCGTCATAGTCCAGCACATGTCAGCTGCAAGTCTTCCTTTAGGAACGCGTCATAGTCCAGCACATGTCAGCTGCAAGTCTTCCTTTAGGAACGCGTCATAGTCCAGCACATGTCAGCTGCAAGTCTTCCTTTAGGAACGCGTCATAGTCCAGCACATGTCAGCTGCAAGTCTTCCTTTAGGAACGCGTCATAGTCCAGCACATGTCAGCTGCAAGTCTTCCTTTAGGAACGCGTCATAGTCCAGCACATGTCAGCTGCAAGTCTTCCTTTAGGAACGCGTCATAGTCCAGCACATGTCAGCTGCAAGTCTTCCTTTAGGAACGCGTCATAGTCCAGCACATGTCAGCTGCAAGTCTTCCTTTAGGAACGCGTCATAGTCCAGCACATGTCAGCTGCAAGTCTTCCTTTAGGAACGCGTCATAGTCCAGCACATGTCAGCTGCAAGTCTTCCTTTAGGAACGCGTCATAGTCCAGCACATGTCAGCTGCAAGTCTTCCTTTAGGAACGCGTCATAGTCCAGCACATGTCAGCTGCAAGTCTTCCTTTAGGAACCCATCGTAGGTCACCACATGCTAGCCGCAAGTCTTCCTTTAGGAACGCATTGTAGGTCACTGCACGTTAGCCACAACTCTTCCATTAGGAACATGTCATAGGGCACCACATATTAGCCACAAGTCTTCCTTTAGGAATGCATCGTAGGTCAGCACATGTCAGCTGCAAGTCTTCCTTTAGGAATACGTCCTAGGTTACTGCATGTCAGCTGCAACTCTTCCTTTAGAAATGTGTTGTAGGGCACCAGATGTTATCTGCAAATCTTCCTTTAGGAACACGTCGTAGGTCACCACATGTTAACGAGGGATACCACATGGACTCCATACAATTCAGTGTGAATCCCACTGGAGACCTTTATTGTTCATTCTGACTCCATTTATATAGTCTAGAGCATAGACCACACACCTATACATTAGCATAATCTAGGCAAGAACAGAGCTGTTTTTCAGATCATTGTAGCACTCATATTTTCCTCTTGATCTTGTACCACTGCCTTATTCCTTTCTCTTCTGCTGAGCTATGGCACAGGATCACAGGATCACAGGATCACAGGAGGTTAGGGCTTGAAAGGGACCCAAGGACATCATCGAGTCCAACTCCCCTGCCAGAGCATACTATCTAACACAGATCACAGAGGAACACGTCCAGACAGGCCTTCAAAGTCTCCAGACAAGGAGACTCCACAGCCTCTCTGGGGAGCCTGTGCCAGTGCTCTGTGACCCTTACAGTAAAGAAGTTCCCCCTTGTGTTGAGGTGGAACCTCTTTTGCTGCAACTTACACCCATTGCTCCTTGTCCTATCAGGGAGAGCAATGAGCAGAGTCTGTCCCCCCCCATCCTGGCCAGCCCTCAGATATTTATAAATATTTATCAAATCCCCTCTAAGTCTTCTCTTCTCCAGACTAAAAAGCCCCAGGTCCCTCAGCCTCTCTTCATAAGCCATTCCCTCCAGTCCTCTTATCATCCTTGTAGCCCTCTGCTGGACTCTCTCTATCAGATCCCTGTCCCTCTTAAACTGGGGAGCCCAAAACTGAACACAGTATACAAGATGGGGTCTCACTAGAGCAGAGTAGAGGGGGAGGCACCCCTGTTCATCGTTTCTGACACCACTGGGATCTTCCAAGTTAAAGGACTGTTTTGTGAATGAAGAGAAGGAAGAGACAGTTGGCCCTTGGTCATTTTAGCATCGTGACCATTTTTATCAAGTGTGTGGCCTGCACTGGCCCTCAAAAATGTTCTCCCAATGACAGAGAGGAAAATTGTGTCAGTTCCTGTAAATGGGCAGCAACTTAAAAAGTAGAAACAAGTCTCATTTCAGAGGAGAGGAAGTACAGAAAAAAATGCTGCTTGGAGACACAGCCTTGCTGCTGCATCACATGTGCAGCTACACGTGCTTGTGTGGCACACAACAGAAAGAACAAAAGCATCACTGCCTCCCTTCCTGGCCTAAGAGCAAGAGGGAAGAATAAAGCCATAGAAGGACCTGAGAGGAAGTAAAAGAGGGGTCAGCTCCACTGACAGTCTTACAAAGATGTAAAAGATAGCATGGCTGAAGGTACAACTACCATAGGAGAGCATTCCTGTGTTCTTAACCACATGAAATGATACCTTGACAAGTGAGTGGATAACACCCTTTGCTCATCTCCCAACTATACCTGGTTCTCAGAGTTTCCCCAAAACTCATATTTCACACAGTGTTTAACCGCTTTTATATCTCCACATCTCTTGTGCATCATCATGTGTACTAATTAATTTCCTCAACCAGAGCATCATCTGCTGTCACTTACTTATTCTGATATCGTGGAGCAGAGCTCAGGGATGGCTGTTATGGAGCAGAGGTGGATCAGTTGCTCTAACTTTTTCCACTATACCACTTTTGTTCTTAAGTCAATGGAGTAATGAAAATCTGAAGAGCTATTTCATTCCATTCGGTGCTTTTATTATGATGCTGTGCTTGCAGGTATTTATGCTTTTGACACACGTAGATAAGACTCCCAATGACATGACAGGATGAACTAAGAATAGAAAGACCAATATCTTGTTTCACATCTTACCAAGAATGCTTATGTGTGTCAATGCTTATAGAGAAGCAACGGTGAAATGTATACATGGAGTTCACATACTCTACCAGGAAAGACTGGATGAGGCACTTAGTGCCATGGTCTAGTTGACTGGATAGGGCTGGGTGGTAGGTTGGACTGGATGATCTTGGAGGTCTCTTCCAACCTGGTTGATTCTATTCTATGCTATTCTATTCTATTCTATTCTATTCTATTCTATTCTATTCTATTCTATTCAGCAAATTTACTTAGCATGCTGCAGCCTTTCTATGCTCTATCCTATGAACAACATTTAAAGACCAAGTGGGTCCCTCTCCCTTGTGAAGCATTGGCTTGAGGAGCCTAGCATGTAGGAATCTATACAAAGCATATGAAGAGATTTTTGCTGGAGACAGTAGATCAGACTTATTCTTCTACCCTTTCTGGCAGCTGCTGCTGTTACATTAGTCTTTGTTCCCTCAAACTTAAATAAGAGAGAAGGAATTTCTTATTTTACTAGAAAATTTCTTACTCTGCTCCCAGAAAGAGAAGGCTACATGAGGTCATAGTCACCATATTGAAAGGAAAGTTGCACTCTGATGCTGGAAGATTTCAGCCAAAGGAAGTTAATTTACAAGCCAGCAGGCCTTATGAGAAGGAGGATAACTAACTGTTCTCACAATAGAAGGAGAAGTAGAATGACTCTTCACTGACAGTTTGAGAAATGATAAAAGCTACTAGCAGAAGTACATACCCTTCCATTCTTAGCCAAGAGAAGTGTTATCTAAAATGAAGCAGGGCAGTTATAACGGGTAGTGATGATTTTTATCATAGCTGTGACTGCTGTGAACCTGGTCAATGGGATAAGAGCAGACAAGTGGAAGATGAAGAGTATAAATAACATGTGTAAAAGCAGGGCAATAAGCGGCACTTCAGAGAATACTGTCTTCCCTCAGTCATGCTCAGAGGTCATTTTAGAGAGCAGCTTCTTATGTGGGTGGGTTCAAAAATAGCATTCAAAGCTCTCTGAACCAACTATTGAGCAGGGACAAGAGGACAGCTGAAAGGGGGCTCTGAAGAGATTAACCTTCATCTCATCTGGAATCTGCTTGTTGGGCCAAGCAGAGGTGGGAAGTAGAAGAGGTATTTTGAAAAAAGAATGTTGCTGTATCTAGTGATAATCACAGAATCACAGAATGTCAGGGGCTGGAAGGGACCTCGAAAGCTCATCCAGTCCAACCCCCCTGCCAGAGCAGGATCTCCTATACCAGATCACACAGGAATGCATCCAGGCAGGCTTTCAATATCTCCAGAGAGGGAGACTCCACGACACCCACGGGCAGCCTGTTCCTGTGCTCTGTCACCCTCACAGGGAAGAAATTCCTCCTCCTGTTTAAATGAAACTTCCTATGCCTCAGCTTCCACTTATTGCCCCTTGGCCTGTCACTGGGCATCACCCAGCAGAGCCTGGCTCCAGCCTCCTGGCACTCACCCTGCATATATTAATAGACATCGATGAGGTCACCTCTCAGTCTCCTCTTCTCCCAACAGCACAGCCCCAGCTCCCTCTGCCTCTCCTCATAACAGATGTTTCATTCCCTTCATCATCATTGTGACTCTGTACTGGACACTCTCAAGCAGTTCCATGTCTCTCTTGAACTGGGGGGCCCAGAACTGGACACAGTACTCCAGATGTGGCTTCAGCAGGGCAGAGTAGAGGGGCAGGAGAACCTCTCTCAACCTACTAACCACAGCCCTTCTAATACACCCCAGAATGGCATTGCCCCTCCTGGCCACAAGAGCACATTGCTGGCTCATGGTCAGCCTCCCATCAGCTTGGACCCTCAGAACTTTTTCCCCTTTGCTGCCTTCCAACCGGTCAGTCTCCAACCTATACTGATCTCTTTGGCTTGTTCTCTTCCAGGTGCAAGACTCTACATTTGCCCCTGTTGAATGTTACTACATTTCTCCCTGCCCATCCCTCCAGCCTGTCTAAGTCTTTCTGAATGGCAGCACAGCCTTCTGGTGTGGCAGCCACTCCACCTGGTTTGGTGTCATCAGCAAACTTGCTTTATAGAGAGAAAATACATTTTCCTTTCCAGCACCGATCTTCTTGGACCTTCAGGCAGAGACTTTGGGTTCTGCAGGGCCACCTTGTTCAGCAGCACCTTGCAAAATTTGGCCTAGAAGGCTCATAGGTGCTCTGGAGCACTCCACATGGGGACAGGATGAGTGAGATGTGACTCCTGGCACAGGTATGCATAGAAAGCTGGCCTGGCAGGACTGAGGTGAGACCAGAGCTGAGTTATGGAGGTGGCTGCACTGAGGGTCCTGACAGTCTCTGGTTATGGAGGGAAGGACATATTGCTCAGCCTCAGTGAGGGGCTGTATGGCTTTACATACCATGGGAAGTGACCATTGGCTCACATGTCTCTCCTGGGTGTGAGCTTGGGGAGAAATGAAACAAAAGAGAACAACTCTCAAACGAATATTAACTCCCAAAACTGAGCCCTGAATACCAGAAGGAACAAGGTAAAGCCAAAATTCTCTATCTAGCATTGTTAGAATCTGTACTTACACACTGTTTACATTACTATACTTTATCTGATCAACTCAGATGTATGTCAAAAGCTCTTTGTGCCTTACCAGAGAGCAGAGTAACTATGCAGATGCTAATAGCTACAGAATAGCAGGATTTAGACTAGGGAAATTGCCTCATCTTTAACTATAGAGGCACAAATGAGTTCCTTCATATTCCAGGGGACTGTGATACAACCTATGAACAGAAAGAAAGCACAAGAAATACTATTTAGATGCAACACAGCCACTGTGAAGATAATTGCTGTATTTCTTGCACGTTTTTTTGCCTTTGCATCGCCTCCTCGCAGAAACATGTTGTGTGCTGCCAGATTGCTGCCTGCAGTTTTGGACTCCCCAGTTTAAGAGGGACAGGAATCTGCTGGAGAGCATCCAGCAGAGAGCTACGAAGATGATTAGGGGACTGGAGGGTTGCCTTATGAGGAGAGGCTGAGGGACCTGGGGCTTTTTAGTCTGGAGAAGAGAAGACTGAGAGGGGATTTAATCAATGTTTATAAACACCTGAGGGCTGGGGGTCAGGAGAGAGGGGCCAGGCTCTGCTTACTTGCTCCCTGGGATAGGACAAGGAGCAATGGGTGTAAGTTGCAGCAAAAGAGGTTCCACCTCAACACAAGGGGGAACTTCTTTACTGTAAGGGTCACAGAGCACTGGAACAGGCTCCCGAGAGAGGCTGTGGAGTCTCCTTGTCTGGAGACTTTGAAGGCCTGTCTGGATGTGGTCCTCTGTGATCTGTGCTAGATTGTGTGGTCTGGCTCTGGCAGGGGGATTGGACTTGAGGATCTCCTTGAGTCCCCTCCAACCCCTAACATCCTGTGACCCTGTGATCCTGTGGCTCTGTTTTACATGCCATTGATACCCATTCTTGCCCCTCTGACAAAGTGCTGACCCTTTGCTTGTTCATTGCTATATCATCACTGACAGTATAAATCAAACACAGCTCTCCTGTGGGTGATGCCCCTTAATGAAAATGGGACATTCATCTGGGAAGTGGAGACCAGAAGTGAAATATATGCCTGCAAAGGCAGGAGTTGGACTATAATTTTTTTACAAACCAGTGTTTCTACCATGATTATTCTAAAACCACATCCTTCCATTTATGTATTTTTAAGTGCATACTCATGTAAATACAACTGATCATATGGTAAATGTCAAAGTGTGTGAGGAGAGCATATCACAGAATCACAGAATGTCAGGGGCTGGAAGGAACCTTGAAAGATCATCCAGTCCAACCCCCCTGACAGAGCAGGATTTCCATACCAGATCACACAGGAATGCATCCAGGCAGGCTTTGAATATCTCTAGAGAGGGAGACTCCACAGCACCCACGGGCAGCCTGTTCCAGTGCTCTGTCACCCTCATAGGAAAGAAATTCCTCCTTCTGTTTAAATGGAACTTCCTATGCCTCAGCTTCCACCCATTGCCCCTTGACCTGTCATCATTCATCACCCAGCAGAGCCTGGCTCCAGCCTCCTGGCACTCACCCTGCATATATTAATAGACATCGATGAGGTCACCTCTCAGCCTCCTCTTCTCCCAGCAGCACAGCCCCAGCTCCCTCTGCCTCTCCTCATAACAGATGTTTCATTCCCTTCATCATCTTTGTGGCTCTGTGCTGGACTCTCTCAAGCAGTTCTATGTCTCTCTTGAACTGGGGGGCCCAGAACTGGACACAGTACTCCAGATGTGGCCTCAGCAGGGCAGAGTAGAGGGGCAGGAGAACCTCTCTCGACCTACTAACCACAGCTCTTCTAATACACCCCAGAATGGCATTGCCCCTCCTGGCCACAAGAGCACATTACTGGCTCATGGTCAGCCTCCCATCAGCTTGGACCCTCAGAACTTTTTCCCCTTCACTGCCTTCCAGCAGGTCAGTCTCCAACCTATACTGACCCCTGGGCTTGTTCTTTCCCAGGTGCCAGACTCTACACTTGCCCTTACTGAATTTCATTACATTTCTCCCTGCCCAGCTCTCAGCCTGTCCAAGTCTCTCTGAATGGCAGCACAGCCTTCTGGTGTGGCAGCCACCCCATTCAGTTTGGTGCCATCAGCAAACTTGCTGACAGTGCACTCTGTGCCCTCATCCAGGTCATTGATGAACAACTTCACCCAAGGGAAGAATCAGCCTTTCCAACACAGGCTTCATGGATTGCGAGGTAATGTCCTACTGGGTAGGCCAGTTGTCCTGCTGCACCAACATCCATATACAGCCTATGAAGGGTGAGGTATGCACTCTGGTATGTCTTCCCTTAGGAAGAGGCAAAATGAAATCCCTGTGCTTTCTAAATGATTTGCCATGTTCAGAATTCCATTGGAAGGCACCTTCCAGCTCCAAGGAGTTTTTTTGCTAATAATCATAGAATCGTAGAATCAGTCAGGGTTGGAAGGGACCACAAGGATCATCCAGTTCCAACCCCCCTGCCATGCCCAGGGACACTTTACCCTAGATGAGGCTGGCCACAGCCTCATCCAGCCTGGATTTAAACACATCCACTAGGGACAGGGCCTCAACCACCTCCCTGGGCAACCCATTCCAGGCTGCCACCACTCTCATGCTGAACAACTTCCTACTCACGGCCACTCTGAATCTCCACACCTCCAGCTTTGCTCCATTCCCCCCTGTCCTGCCACTCCCTGACAGCCTAAAAAGTCCCTCCCCAGCTTTTTTGTAGGCCCTCTTCAGATCCTGGAAGGCCACAAGAAGGTCACCTGGGAGCCTCCTCTTCTCCAGACTGCACAGCCCCAACTCTTTCAGTCCGTTGTCATAGCAGAGCTGCCGCAGCCCTCTGAGCATTCTCATGGCCTTTCTCTGGACACACTCCAGCATCTCCACATCCTTCTTGTCATGGGGGCTCCAGAACTGGATGCAGTACTCCAGGTGGGGTCTCAGCAGAGTGGAGTAGATGAAGAGAATCACCTTCCTTGACCTGCTGGCCACACTTCTCCTGCTGCAGCCAAGGAGAATCTTAGTTCACCTGTGCATTACTGTGGTACACTGTGAAGAAGAGTTAGCTACAGTGTTTCCTAAAACTATTTCATGAAAGAAAATGTAAACAAAGTGAATTAACATCATATTTATTTTTTTTTCTAAAGAGTAATTTTCTAATTTTTTCAGTTGTGCAGCAGCTGCTGTTGCCAGGCTGTCATTGCTGTTGCTAAGTATTTTCGAGTGTGCCAAGATGTAATTGGCTACTTCAGCATATATAAACCATTGGTAGAAATGTTTCTATGGAAAATCACGTCTTGGGTTTTTGGTTTTTGTTGGGGTTTTTTTTGATTGGTTCAATCTTGGAAGTAGATGTGCTTAGCTATCATCTCAATTTAAATTGAGACCAACAGGTTTCAAACCTCAGGATGCAATGAAGCCGCATGCTGTTCATCATGGTGGAACTGAATTTAAGCAAGAATTCCCTCTGCCTAAACTGAGGCAGTGTGGTCTGGATGATCAGGTAGTGAGGTGGATGGGGAGCTGGTTGAAGGAAAGAAGTCAGAGAGTTGAGGTCAATGGGATGGAGTCTAGTTGGAGGCCTGTAACTAGTGGGGTCCCATAGGGGTCAGTACGAAGGAAAGAAGTCAGAGAGTTGAGGTCAGTGGGATGGAGTCTAGTTGGAGGCCTGTGCCTAGTGGGGTCCCATAGGGGTCAGTACTGGGACCAGTTCTGTTCACTGTATTCATCAATGACCTGAATGAGGGCACAGAGAGCACTGTCAGCAAGTTTGCTGATGGCACCAAACTGAATGGGGTGGCTGCCACACCAGAAGGCTGTGCTGCCATTCAGAGAGACTTGGACAGGCTGAGAATTAGGCAGGGAGGAATGTAATAACATTCAGCAAGGGCAAGTGTAGAGTCTGGCACCTGGGAAAGAAAAAGCCCAGGGGTCAGTATAGGTTGGAGACTGACCTGCTGGAAGGCAGTGAAGGGGAAAAAGTTCTGAGGGTCCAAGCTGATGGGAGGCTGACCATGAGCCAGCAATGTGCTCTTGTGGCCAGGAGGGGCAATGCCATTCTGGGGTGAATTAGGAGAGCTGTGGTTAGTAGGTTGAGAGAGGTTCTCCTGCCCCTCTACTCTGCCCTGCTGAAGCCACATCTGGAGTACTGTGTCCAGTTCTGGGCCCCCCAGTTCAAGAGAGACATAGAACTGCTGGAGAGAGTCCAGCACAGAGCCACAAAGATGATGAAGGGAATGGAACATCTGTTATGAGGAGAGGCTGTGGGAGCTGGGGCTGTGCTGCTGGGAGGAGACTGAGAGGTGACCTCATCGATGTCTATTAATAAGTGCAGGGTGAGTGCCAGGAGGCTGGAGCCAGGCTCTGCTGGGTGATGAATGATGACAGGACAAGGGGCAATGAGTGGAAGTTGAGGCATAGGAAGTTCCATTTAAACAGAAGGAGGAATTTCTTTCCTATGAGGGTGACAGAGCACAGGAACAGGCTGCCCATGGGCATTGTGGAGTCTCCCTCTCTGGAGATATTGAAAGCCTGCCTGGATGCATTCCTTTGTGATCAGTATAAGTTGGAGACAGACCTGTTGGAAGGCAGCAAAGGGGAAAAAGTTCTGAGGGTCCAAGATGATGGGAGTCAGATCATGAGCCAGCAATGTGCTCTTATGGCCAGGAGGGGCAATGCCATTCTGGGGTGTATTAGAAGAGCTGTGGTTAGTAGGTTGAGAGAGGTTCTCCTGCCCCTCTACTGATATTATGGTAGAATATGAGTGAGATTTCATATCCACAGCATCCAAATGTTTCTATAGTCTTTACCAAACTTTTTGATCCCCTGTGAACCTTATTTTCTCTGAGAATATAGCTGTTTCCTGGATTTGCCTGGCATAACTTGCAAGCTACTAAGTTGAAACTAATTTCTGATTAGTTATGTATTTTGCCTGAAAACCTTTTATAAAGAATTATTGAGTGGTGTGATATGGAGCTATATTACTAAAAATCCTCTGAAAATATTGACTCATACCAATAGAAATTGTGTCAGACTCATTAGGTTAGAGGTTGGTGTACCTAGACAATTTTGAGTACATGGTGGACTCCTAGAAGAATGAAGAATTTGTTATTTTAACTAGGGAAAGGATTTACCTTATCTGCTGTGGACATTCTTGTCATGTCACCCTCATCTATAAAGTAGATCTGGAAGTAGATGTACATCTGGGATAAAGAAGTCAAAAGGTTGGTGAGACATACTGTGTAGTGAGTATTAATTTCAGCTTCAGACTACTAAGCTTTCCTATAGTCACCCAGCAGTGTGCCCGGGTGGCCAGGAGAGTCAATGGCATCCTGGCCTGGATCAGGAACAGTGTGGCCAGCAGGACAAGGGAGGGTATTCTTCCCCTGTACTCAGTGCTGGTCAGGCCACACCTTGAGTCGTGTGTTCTGGACTCCTAAATTCAAAATAGATGTTGAGATACTGGAATGTGTCCAGAGAAGGGCAACGAAGCTGGTGAGGAGCCTGGAGCACAGCCCTGTGAGCAGAGGCTGAGGGAGCTGGGGGTATGAAGCCTGCAGAAGAGGAGGCTCAGGGGTCATGGAATCATACAATCAGTCAGGGTTGGAAGGGACCACAAGGATCATCTAGTTCCAAACCCCTTTCCATGGGCAGGGACACCCTACCCTGGATCAGCTGACCTCATTACTGTTTACAACTACCTGAAGGGAGGCTGTAGCCAGGTGGGGTTGGGCTCTTCTCCCAGGCAACCAGCAACAGAACAAGGGGACACAGTCTTAAATTGTGCCAGGGGAGGTCTAGGCTGGATGTTAGGAGGAAGTTGTTGCCTGAGAGAGTGATTGGCATTGGAATGGGCTGCCCAGGGGGGTGGTGGAGTCACCGTCCCTGGAGGTGTTGAAGAAAAGCCTGGATGAGGCACTTAGTGCCATGGTCTGGTTGATTGTCTAGGGCTGCGTGCTAGGTTGGACTGCATGATCTTGGAGGTCTCTTCCTGCTTGATTCTATGATTCACCATAGAATTTCTCTCTGAAACATTACTCATATTTATGCTAATAATTGTTTTATAACTAAAGTTTACTTAGGTTACATGAAAACCTGCTACAGCCTAAATATAAATGCAACATAAGGTGAGACCTAATGGAAGGTACACAAGTACATGACTGCAAACACTTGGGGATTAATTTTTTGACAAGTGACATGTTTTGTAACCTCAGTTTCATAATTCTCTCTTAAGTACTTTCTCATAGTAGAAGTTAAAATAAAATTTGGGGGGTTTTGGACACTCTGAGGTTAGAGAAATGTATTTCCAGAGGAAATTCTGCAAGTCCTCCCCTGCAGGAGGTAGCTGAAGTGTTATTTAGATTTAAATGAAATGAGATTTGATTGAAGGGTTGTTAAGAAGGGACTAAACAGTGTTGGGTTACATCACAGAGGAACTGAATTATCATCTGCTTGGTTCGTAAAATGTCTTCTGCTACCGCCTGTGTGAGGTGTTCGCTTTATGTCTCAAGAAACTCAGAATCTCCTGTTTTATTAGAACAGCACTGTTCCTTCTTTGCTTGTTCTTAGCTCTCCTTGGTTATGGCTACTGATCTGATTCTTGTTATTCAAACCTTTTTTTCCTCTTTTTCCCCCTTTTTGTCTTTTCCTCTCTCTTTGTCAGAGCAATGACCCAACTCAGGAATGGCAATCACAAGCTTAAAGCTTTAGAGAGAAATTTCTGGGTGCTAGTTTGGACTGGATGATCTTGGAGGTCTCTTCCAATCTGGTTGATTCTATGATTCTATGACTCTCTTTTGTTTTGCTCTCTAAGTCATGGGAAGATCATGCTGTCTACCTGAGAGTAATTTAATTTCCCCCACCTGTAAGCCCTACAGTTGGAAATAAACTGTCTAAAGAAATTATCCATTGTTTATTTTATTTGCTATTGCCAAAATATTGACATTTGCTAATGATGGTATGTGCCAGGCTCCAAAAAGACAGCCTTTAAAAAAAATGCATTGGTGTCAGCAACCTGCCATTTAAAATGTTTGCTCTTCAATAAAAAAGCTTATTTGTTAGAAATAAAAATACTGCCATAGTGTAAATTGGAAAACCCAAAAATCATGGAATCATAGAGTCAACCATGTTGGAAGAGACCTCCAAGATCATCCAGTCTAACCTAGAACCCAGCCCTAGACAATCAACCAGACCATGGCACTGAGTGCCTCATTCAGGATTTTCTTCAACACCTCCAGGGACAGTGACTCCACCACCTCCCTGGGCAGCCCATTCCAATGCCAATCACTCTCTCTGTGAAGAACTTCCTCCTAACATCCAGCCTATACTTCCCCCTTAAAGAAGTTTTTGCAGTATTGTGAACTGCAAAACAGTCTTTTAGACCATTACATTTTGATTTAAGTTTTTCCCTTAACAGATAGAATGCTGGTAGTAGAGCTGCAAGCATTTAGCCTGAAGAAGAGGAGGCTCAGGGGTGACCTCACTGCTGCCTACAACTGCCTGAGAGGAAGTTGTAGCCAGGTGAGGATTGGTCTCTTCTCCCAGACAACCAGCAACAGAACAAGGGGACACAGTCTCAAGTTCTGCCAGGGGAGGTCTGGGCTGGATGTTAGGAGGAAGTTCTTCACAGAGAGAGTGATTGGCATTGGAATGGGCTGCCCAGGGAGGTGGTGGAGTCACTGTCCCTGGAGGTGTTGAAGAAAAGCCTGGATGAGGCACATAGTGCCATGGTCTGGTTGATTGTCTAGGGCTGGGTGCTAGGTTGGACTGGATGATCTTGGAGGTCTCTTTCAACCTGCTTGATTCTATTCTGTTCTGGTACTAAGACACACCCAGGGAACACGATTTGTTTAAAAGCTGTGCATCTCCACACACACACACACAGAGCCACATGCTGTTGCAGGACAGATATGCTTTACCTTCTGGGGCATCCTATCACCTTAGGTATCATCTTAGAAGTGACTGCAATACTCTGCAGACTCCATGGGTGAGTACCACAATGACATAATGCTACAGTTACTGCGCAATGCTGCTGCAAAGCATTAATTTACCTGCAGCATACTCCTCTGATCGCATTCAGCTGAAAGCTGGTGAGTGCCATTACTGCTACTGCCTGCAAGCAGGCAACAAGTTAATGGAGATGATTCCCTTTAAGAGGTCTCTGCTGAGTTTTTGGTTGTCAGGGAAGATGATAGTCTCATCCCTCTGGTTAGATAAAATTAAGACTCCTTCTGAATATCTCATTATTGATCAAGTGGCACTTGGAATCAGCTTGTTATGTGTCTTTTCTGAGAGCCTAGCCACTCTCCAGAGGGGTTTCTGTGGCTATAAAGAAGCCCTGGCCTGTAAGGGATTTTCCTCAAGTCCTTTGCTTTTGGTATATCTCAGGTTTTAATTAAATAAAAAAAAAAAAACAACAAACCCCAAACCTGATTATTGTGAAGAAAAAAATTCTACCGTCACAAAACAGGAGAAATTAAGTGTTTTGAGCTACTTTGTTCACATCAGGAAAGTACTGTCCAAATCTAGAAGAATCATAGAATCAAGTAGGTTGGAAGAGACCTCCAAGATCATCCAGTCCAACCTAGCACCCAGCCCTATCCAGTCAACCAGACCACAGCACTGAGTGCCTCAGCCAGGCTTTTCTTGAACACCTCCAGGGATGGTGACTCCACCAACTCCCTGGGCAGCCCATTCCAATGCTAATCACTCTCTCTGCCAACAACTTCCTAGCCTAGACCTCCCCTGGCACAATTTGAGGCTGTGTCCCCTTGTTCTGTTGCTGGTTGCCTGGGAGAAGAGCCCAACCCCACCTGGCTACAGCCTCCTTTCAGGTAGTTGTAGACAGCAATGAGGTCACCCCTGTGCCTCCTCTTCTGCAGGCTGCACACCCCCAGTTCCCTCAGCCTCTCCTCACAGGGCTGTGCTCCAGGCCCCTCACCAGCTTCACTGCCCTTCTCTGGACACCTCAACATCTCTCTTGAATTGAGGAGCCCAGAACTGGACGCAAGACTCAAGGTGTGGCCTGAGCAGTGCTGAGTACAGGAGCAGAATAACCTCTCTTGTCCTGCTGGCCACACTGTTCCTGATCCAGCCCAGGATGCCATTGGTTCTCCTTCCCACCTGGGCACACTGCTGGCTCATCTTCAGCCTACTCTCTACTGGCACCCCCAGGTCCCTTTCTTCCTGGCTGCTCTCCAGCCACTCTGTCCCCAGCCTGTAACACTTCTTCAGGTTGTTGTGGCCAAAGTGCAAAACCCTGCACTTGGCCTTGTTAAATCTCATCCCATTGGCCTCTGACTTTATATCCCTCAGTTTGTTTCCTCAGTCCATTACTGCAGTGAACACAGAGACAGGCAGAGTTGTGCTGCATGTGGTTTTTTCCACCTAGTCTGTTTCAGTCTTTAGGAACCTACTACCACTGGAGTCTGCAAGACTCCTTCAGAGGTCTGCAGTAATATGAACTGTACTGACAACAGAAAAGTTTCTGGCAAGTCAAAATTGCTATTTCTGCTTTAGCATTCTGTGATCTGCTCACAAACCACTGTCCTTACATGCCACTGCATAGGTAGGCCTCTGGGAGCCAAGTGGTGAGCAGTTGTGTCTGCTCATTAAAGCCCCGGCAGATTAGCTGCTTGGGAGGCTCAGGAGAGAGATTTGTTTCACAGGTCTGCTATTGCATGTCTGTTTATGCAAACCCAGCTTTTATTTAGTAGATTCTCTTCTGCAGATGCCAGGACTAACATTTTGTTTCCGTGTTTGTTTACAAATTAAAGATCTCTGGAACTGCCCCTCTTGAATTTCTTGGCTCTTGCCAATTTAAACAGTCATTATGTAGCATTACAGTGGTTATACATCAGCCTAGGAATACTTTGATGGCACCTTGAGTACTGTGCCCAGTTCTGGGCTCCTCAGTTCGAGAGAGATGTTGAGATGCTGGAGTATGTCCAGAGAGGGCAACGGAGATGGTGAGAGGCCTGGAGCACAGCCCTGTGAGGAGAGCTGAGGGAGCTGGGGGTGTGCAGCCTGCAGAAGAGGAGGCTCAGGGGGGACCTCATTGCTGTCTACAACTACCTGAAGGGAGGTTGTAGCCAGGTGGAGTTGGTCTCTTCTGCCAGGCAACCAGCAAGAGAACAAGGGGACACAGCCTCAAGTTGTTCTGGGGGAGGTCTAGGCTGGATGTTAGGAGGAAGTTGTTGCCAGAGAGAGTGATTGGCATTGGAATGGGCTGCCCAGGGAGGTGGTGGAGTCGCCGTCCCTGGAGGTGTTCAAACAAAGCCTGGATGAGGCACTTAGTGCCATGGTCTGGTTGATTGTCTAGGGCTGGGTACTAGGTTGGACTGGATGGTCTTGGAGGTCTTTCCAACCTGGTTGATTCCACGATTCTATGATCCCAGCTCAGAAGGTCACAATAGTTTCTAACATGATGACCATTTGGTCAGGCCCATTGTTTTAGTTAGTAGCGTTGGTCTTTTGGTCTTGCTAAAGGTGTGTATCACCACAGTCATGAGCCCTGTAACTTTCATTTTCCCCTGTAACTTTCATTTTCCCCTGTTTTTCAACATAATAACCTTTCTCATTTTGGCATTAAACAGTATGACTTCAAAGATTAGTGTCATTTGCATGACTATAACTGTTGTACTAAGCAGTCATTTTTGAAGTGTGTGGAGTCGATTTTAGCAAAGTGAGAAAGTGAGAAATCAGAGTCTGGGATGGCTTCAGGTAAACATGTAGTGAGAGAAATACATAACATGCTGCAGACAAGACAGAAACAAAGCATGTTGAGTTCTTGTTATTTGCTACATGCATTTTTAGTCTCTCTTGTTACCTACCCGGACGTTACTGATGCAGCAATGTGTGTGCATTGTTGTGTGCCAGTGAGGTTTGCTGGAAATCAGAAGATCAGAGATGGACATCAGTGCTCCTGAGAAAAAGCAAGACAACTGGGTTTGGGGCAACTCTAATGTGATTTGAGTGGGATAATGGAGCTGTCCTTAACAGTGGCACCACCCTGTTCACACTGCTGGGCTGGGGAAATCAGATGCCTGGAAGGCCTCAACTGCATGATGAAACACTTCCCTAGTGGAAGTTGTCTGAGTTCAAGTAACATTCAGGAGTGACTGCAGTTCTCTTTCTGCATCTCTGTTTCAGTTACTGACTCTGTGACAGTATGAGATAACTCAATTAATAAAAAATGATAAGGGTATATCAGAGTCCTTTGAGGAATAAGTTCCTAGATTGAGTCCCTAATGCATACAAGGATAATGGTAAGATAAAGCCCCAGTTAATTATATTGAAAAGACAGGAAGAAACTCACAACTAATTGTACTGTAGTTAAAAGTATTTCTTTTTCTAAATGAACACTTAGTACTGTTATTGTATCAGAGGATCAGGATTACAAGGTCCACATCACAGATATCTAGATCTGTCCTCAAATAAACATCACTTTGGATAACTGCACATGTTTTGTTTGTGCTGTAGATGTCAGTGGTAGAATCATAGAATCATAGAATCAACCAGATTGGAAGGGACTCCAAGGTCATCCAGTCCAACCTAGCATCCAGCTCTAGACAATCAACCAGACCATGGCACTAAGTGCCTCATCCAGGCTTTTCTTGAACACCTCCAGGGACAGCGATTCCACCACCTCCCTGGGCAGCCCATTCCAATGCCAATCACTCTCTCTGGGAAGAACTTCCTCCTAACATCCAGCCTAGACCTCCCCTGGCACAACTTGAGAGTGTTTCCCCTTGTTCTGTTGCTGGTTGTCTGGGAGAAGAGACCAATCCTCACCTGGCTACAACTTCCCTCAGGTAGTTGTAGGCAGCAATGAGGTCTGCCCTGAGCCTCCTCTTCTCCAGTCTAAACCCCCCCAGCTCCCTCAGCCTCTCCTCATAGGGCTTGAGTGGTAGGGAAGCCTTGGTTTGCTGTATTGCTTTGTAAGACACTGTTGCTGTTAAGGCAGGCTTTAGAAGCACTGGACAATTGCATGACTCTGCTAATGCATGCATGGATATCTCCTGTGTATCTTATTTCTTTATATCTTGTCACATCTCGTCTCTGAGCCAGAAGTTTTGCTGAGTAAATCCATCATAGCTGTCCTACAACAGGCAAGACTTTATAGCAGAGATGGAAAAGAGATCTTTTTCCTCACTCATAGAAAGAAAACAAAGTCCATTCATTGTGGTGGATGTCAGAAATCAACCTCAGTTACACACAAGCGTCCACATGCATTTCCCCCCTCCCCAACACACACACACACATACACATGCTTGTGTGTGCACAGATGAGCCACATACTTGTCTGTGGTTATGCACTGAGAGCTTCTGCAGCTGGTCAGCTGGAGATTCACTTCAGGCAGTGATGGAGTGGAAGGGCAGTATTGTCATATGGTGAGGTTCCTACAGAAATCCCCTCTGCGTAAGCTGCCCTTGGAGGTGTGCTGAATCAGTGCTTTCCTCCATCAGCTTGCCTCATTCCTTCCTGTGGCAGTAATCAGGGATACTGATAAAACTTGTGAAAAGGAATTAATTTTGCCATTACAGTCATTTACTAAAAGCAGATCATAGAATCAGCCAAGTTGGAAGAGACCTCCAAGCTCATCCAGTCCAACCTAGCATCCAGCCCTATCCAGTCAACCAGACCATGGCACTAAGTGCCTCATCCAGGCTTTTCTTGAACACCTCCAGGGATGGTGACTAGACCACCTCCCTGGGCAGCCCATTCCAATGGCAAATCACTCTCTCTGTGTAAAACTTCCTTCTAACATCCAGCCTAGACCTCCCCCAGCACAACTTGAGACTGTGTCCCTTTGTTCTGTTGCTGGTTGCCTGGGAGAAGAGACCAACCACGACAATACAAAGGAAATACCGGGATCTTAGCCTGTGGACCATGCAACAGTCCTCAATACAGAGGCATCTAAAAGCTGCTTGCTAAGCTGGTTGATATGCTTTTTATTTAGCTTGATGTTAATTTGCTAAACACTGTTTTGGTGTATGTGATTGTAGAAGATAAAAATGCAGTAGGTGGTTTATAGGAGATGAGAGCAAAAGAATACTCTCTGCTACGAGCTCTACATACAATGCATATTCTTCCAAAGGGGTGAAATTTCCCTCGAGCTAAGAGGCAGACTGCAAAGTGAGGCACACTAGCAGCTTCACAGTTTGCTTTAACCTGCTTCTGCTACCTGTGCTTTGTAGTGGGTGTACAACTCTTACAAGTAGGTGGCACAGCTGTTTGCGTTGACTGGCCCAGTACCTTTGGGATACAGACAGCATAGTGAACGTTGCAAGGTGAAAATGGCGTCTGTACTTTAATAAACTCATTCTATTTCCTTGCAAGAGAAAAGGGGGAGATGATGGGGGAGAAGTTGCCAGCTTGACTGTATCTGTATTAGTGGCACTGCTCAAATCACACGGTGGTGGCTAATGCTTGTGAAATCCTGACTAGCATTTGAAAGGGTAACATCAGTTTATTATTGCTGCAGTAGCTGTTAACTTTATGAAGATTCCCTGTGCACCTGCCTGCTACTACATCTTTAACATATATGCATATTTATGCACCTTAGGCAACATATGTTTGATGATTTTTTGTCATTTCTATTTACTACAGTATGGATAGCAATTAAAAAATAACCATGTTCACTGTGATGAATTGGAGAAACTCCTGGAGAAGTAGAAACTGCCTGAAGAATCTGAGGATACAGTTCAAGGTAAAAAGCTTATAAAAATCTTCTTCATCAATGAGAAGGAATACAGAAACGTGCACCAATCTATGTGTGTGGACATATAAAAACACAAAAATACTAGGGAAGAACACACTATTGCCTTCGGAGGTAGAATAAATAGCCTAGGGTGGGGCAGGTTCCCATTTTATCTACCCTCTACAGATAAAGAGTTGAGTTGTGGTGTAAGGGTGATGAAAGAGGATGACATTTTCTGCAGAGCTGGTGGTGTTCTGTTCCCCAGCTATGTGTGTTTTGCATGTAAAATGGATGTATTTAATTGCAGATACACGTGCAAAAACAAATGGTGTGCTAGGACCTGCGTGATGATACAGTCCTGCGTGTCTGACTCATTCTGGCAGCGGATCAGGCAGGTCTCCTGAGCACCAACTCAGATGCCAAGACCAATGGAGAGGAGGTTAGGGAGCGATGCTTAGAAAGGGCCAGTTTAGAGGAAAGATCAGACTTACTTGTGTATTCAATGCATCTGAGTTAAAAATAGTGGAAGATCTTAGGGAGAGGGTAAATTTTGGATATTAGCCCACCGAATCTGTGTGGGCACAGGCACACCAGCACCCACACTGTGTATGAAAGTGAGATAAGCACACGTGATCTGTACTCAGAATGTAGGTGCCAGGGTTTTAAAGAGAATTTCTTACCATGTGGCATATTATCATATTTGAGACCCGCTCTTCTCTGTAAAAACACAGAGGATAGTGGGCTGTGCAGAAATGGAGTGAGACGGTGGAAACACACTTAGTGGAGCTGTGAAAACTGACATGGGAGTGGAAGAGAACTTAGAAACTCTAAGTTAAAGAGAAAACCAGAGAAGACTTAAGAAAGTTAGATCTTGTCCTGGAGGTAGGATTTTCCATGTCAGCATAGTGATTTGCCTAGAATAATTTATTCCGCTTCACAGTCTCACAGTCTCACAGTATCACCAAGGTTGGAAGAGACCTCCTAGATCATCAAGTCCAACCTGTTACCACAGAGCTCAAGGCTAGACCATGGCACCAAGTGCCACATCCAATCCTGCCTTGAACAGCTCCAGGGACGGCGACTCCACCACCTCCCTGAGCAGCCCATTCCAGTAACCAGTGACTCTCTCAGTGAAGATGATGAATATCATGATGAAGTCTATATCATCCATTGGTTTAATGAGAGGGATAAAAAGCCAAAATGTAAATAATTTCCCTCACTCTATCCTGGGACATTTCCTTGTTCACTTCATCTTAACTCTGCTCCGATAGCTTTCCATTAATCTTGACTAACAGAATTATCTTAGGCAGATGCTCTAAATTAGCCTCAGCATGCCTTTGTTGCCCCTATGTGATATGGAATTAACTACTGCTGTGGTTTCTTACAGTAGGTAGGACAACCCTAGAATCATAGAATCAAGCAGGTTGGAAGAGACCTCCAAGAATCATCCAGTCCAACCTAGCACCCAGCCCTAGCCAGTCAAGTAGACAGTGGCACTAAGTGCCTCAGCCAGGCTTTTCTTGAATATCTCCAGGGACGGCGACTCCACCACCTCCCTGGGCAGCCCATTCCAATGCCAATCACTCTGTGAAGACCAAGGACCTGAAGAACAGGTCCACCCTGGTTCGCATTATCTGCTTATACCCAGAAATGCTCCAAATGGCATGACTCTATGCTCCAAGTGACACATGCCTCTCTCAGTGGTGCAATTCAAACTAGAGTGAACTGCACAGCAAACAGTCTGTCCACTTCAACAAACAGGAATATCTAGTAATTTTTCTTCTCTTACTCTTGCTGAGCTCTCTACCAGCAGTTAGTGCATATGAGGCAGCCACCCGTGCCACTGGAGCCTTCTCTTATGCAGAGCACTCCTAAATGACCCAGCTCTGCTGGCATTCAGACCAGTGTGTGTTAGCGGGGTTGCTCTCGTTGGCCTCAGTGGACCATGAGATATGTCACATCACTTGAATCTACATCCCTGGGCCATTTAGCAACTTGTGTGTCAGGTCAGGTGATGGAATCTTCTCAGATTGATTTTCATCTGTATTAAATATAAAGCCTAGGGAGTGAGACTTTATATCAGTTGCTTACGGAGATCCGTGCTACTTCAACTCTTGTCTCCTCCCTTAGTATTTTAACAGCTCTATTAAGTATTTTAATAATTCTATTAAAGAAAAAAAAAAGCCAGAGCAGGATCAGTTCTGGGTTTAAAAAGATTGCCTGTGTACCATAAGACTGACAACTCCTAGGCAGGCGTTTAGCCTGGTGCAAGGCAAACCTGCTGATGTATTAAACCCCAAACCAGCATTTGTAATAGAAATACAGCAAGCCTTTAACTATAACGACACTAGCAGGTGTCACCACAATAAAGATAACGGCCTCCCCAGGAACAAATATTAGATTAAAGAGATCAATCAATCTGTATCTTAAATTCTAGGCCCAGCATGATCTCTACCAGTAAAGAAAAAAAAAAAAAAACAACCAACAACATTTCCACTTTCTGTGCTTTGTAACAGGTGAAAGACCTTGTGGTTGTTCAATTATTTGTGCAACAACTTCAGACAATAGGCATTTGTCTTTCTCCTCCTGGTGCAGAGCTTTTATGCAAACCATATAGAAAATGTCTGTGACCTAAAGATGCAAGAACTTACTGAGTTTAAACCTCATGGCAGGCCATGGCTGGTTTTATATTGGGCAGGTGATGTGAGTCATAGAATCATAGAAACAACCAGGTTGGAAGAGACTTCCACGATCATCCTATGCAACCTCTCACCCAGCCCTAGCCAATCAACTAAACCATGGCACTAAGTGCCTCATCCAGGCTTTTCTTCAACACCTCCAGGGACGCTGACTCCACCACTTCCCTGGGCAGCCCATTCCAATGCCAATCATTCTCTCTGGCAAGAACTTCCTCCTAACATCCAGCCTAGACCTCCCCTGGCACAATTTGAGGCTGTGTCCCCTTGTTCTGTTGGTGGGTGGCCTGGGAGAAGAGACTGACCCCCTCCTGGCTACAACCTCCCTTCAGGTAGTTTTAGACAGCAATGAGGTCATCTCTGAGCCTCCTCTTCTCCAGGCTGCACACCCCTAGCTCCCTCAGCCTCTCCTCATAGGGCTGTGCTCAAGGCCCCCTCACCAGCTTCATTGCCCTTCTTCCAGTATCTCAACATCTTTCTTGAACTGAGGAGCTCAGAATGGGTCACTACACTGCCTGCTATGGATATGACAAAAAGACCTGGTCGAAGCCTGGGGTAACAGCAAGTACAGAATCACAGAAACGTTCAGGTTGGAAAAGACCCTCAGCAAGTCCAGTTAATAACTCTACAAGGTCCACCCTAAACCATATCCCCAAGCACCGCATCCAAACAATTATTAAACATATCCAGAGTTGGTGACTCAGCCACCTTCTTGGGCAGACCATTCCAGTGCCTGACCATTCCTGCTGGGAAAAAAATAATCCTAAATTACTCTACTCCTGGGGCTGTGATCAAATTACCTGTGATAATAGGGCATACTGTCCTTGTTTTCTTTTCTTTCTTCTGTTGTTGCTCTGTTACCCACAGCACCTTTCCTTGAAAACTACTTTCCTTGAAACTTACTGCTTTTATTCTTCATGGGTTTGTGTAAGCTCTGCCTTTCATGTGAGGGTACACTGCCATTGAGTCAGAATGATCCAACAGGCTGCAGAGCCACTGTTCATTGCAATGAGTGCTGCAAGTGAAATCCACTCCCCCACCTGTAACTAAATGCCCCTTCTACTTCTCCCTTCCTTTCCATCTTTTGGTCATCTGTCATTATTCATTGCTTATCAACCATAATGCCTGAAAAAAGCAAGTCCAGGCTATGATCTTCTGCACTATAGAACCAAGTGTGATCTGCCCATGTTCTCTCATGGAAAGAGATCATGCATGGACCAATAAATTACAGAATCATAGAATCAACCAGATTGGAAAAGACCTCCAAGATCATCCAATCCAACCTATTGCCCAGCCCTAGCCAATCAACTAGACCATGGCACTAAGTGCCTCACCAATACTGAATTACATCATTGCTGTCTTTCCTATTACAACTCATTCTCGGCTCAAAGAGGCTACATCCTGAGTTTTCATGCAGGAGTTTCACTAATATTTTGACGTCTGCTAGTAGTAACAGCTTTGAGTCTCAGTTGTCATATCTGATTCTCCTCTGAAATGCATTGAAGTAGCAATACAGAGACCTCTTTCTTAGAAAACACAGTGTGTGAGAAGTGTAACAGATATTTAAGCCAAAACCCACTGATTCTCTGTCATGATGGAATGGACCAACTATTGAGGAAAAGACATTAGATCAGCTTGTCTGTGAGGCTCTAATTAGATACTTTTATCCTGGTGCAGAACATCTGATATTAATTAGACTTAGCCTGTTTTGAATGGACTACATAAGGGTAGATTTGTGAGGAATTGCCCAGATCAGATAGATAATAACCATTGCTTGCTACGTATGCTCTGCTTTGGTTTCCAGTAGCACACACCTGTGGACAAGATATGGCTAAAGTACAGAGTTCTATGGAAATTAAATGGCCTGATCATTGGAACATTTTGTGGAAGACCTTTGAAATCTGATTAATGGAAGCACTGTAACAAGTTATTTCCTCTAAATGAAACCTGAAGTAGAAGCCTGTCCAACTTCTGAGCCATTGCAGTCATGGCCTTACAGGGAATATATGTGTGAGAAGGAGTCTGCTCAATGACATATTTAATCAGTAGTAACCACGTCTGTGTTTTCACCTTTTTCTTCCAAACATCAAAATAAGATGTGGAATATTTTACTTGACATCAAATATATATGTGTGACACTCAGGTATCTTCCCTGCAAAAAAAGACTTTAGGATTAAGCTTTTAATCCTTTAAGTGGACTTAGGGCCTGAGAACTAGAAAGGTTCCAAAGTAGCCTCGATATCTGCATTTGCAAAACAGCTACCCCACTTCCTTCTCTTCATGTGTTTTTCTATGTCAAACCAACTGTCTGTTCTCCTGAGTGATGAGTTCATATCACATTTTAGAAGTCCTGGAAAGTTTTCTTAGCAGAATACCAGTTTCACAGTGATGAATGATGACTGCAAGGCATGTCTGTGAAGACCCTGCTCCAATACCATTACAATGTAAGATGAAGATGGGAAAAGCAATTTCAGTGCAACTCTATGGAGACCCCATTACCAGATCATTACAAACACAGACTGATTGAAGAGCAGAAATGTGCAAAGCCCCACCTTTGGTGACACAGTTGCAATGTGATATTAATATGTCAAAACAATTTCAATGCCAGGCATCAGATTTTTTGCCATTATTAATAATGCACAGCAATATTTTGTACTTCCTTGTTCACACAGTCCCACTGAACTGGAATGGAACTCCTAGCTGAATGCAAAGAGACGTAGTGCTGCATGAGGCTGTGGGCAGAGGTGCAGAGTTCAAAAACTACTTTATGTGGAAGGATGAGATACTGCATGGGGCTGCAGGCTGGTTCCTCTCCAAGCCTATTGTGACGGTTTGGGTGTTACCCACCCACCTACTCATAGGAAATCATCCAGACTAGACTTAGCTGGCTGGAAATTAAGGAATGAAGATTTATATTCACAGCTTAGCACAATGTACAAGCAGGTATTTACAATATTTACAGCTATGTACAGAAATATACAAACCTTGCATGTAAGGCAAAGTCTGGGATAAGGTAGAGGGGTGGAAAGAAGGTGTAAGGGTGGTTGGGGGCCCCTCCTGGGGACTCTGGTTTCTGGGAGGGCTGTTGTGTTTCTGTGTTACCTTTAACTTGTATATTTCTGTACATAGCTGCAAATATTGTAACTATCTGCTTGTACATTGTGCTAAGCTGTGAATATAAAGCTTCATTCCTTAACTCCCAGCCAAGCTGAGTCTAGTCTAGGTGATTTCATGGGGGGGGGCAGGTAACATCCAAACTGTCACATCTGGTGATAGGGAATCGTGAGTACTGGGTGACAATATATCAGTGAGGTCTTGCTGTTTTTAAATGGAAAAGTCTGTGCTTACTTTCATCATGCAAGTCTAATACCTCTGCTGTTCTCAACCAAACTGCCTCCAATGATTTCAAAGTAAGTTTATTAACAATACTATTCTCATACAGTGATTTTTTTTCCCCTTCAAAATGCTTGCATAATTGCTTTGCAATTTGTAACTACTGTGCAACACATAACATGTAATGTACATATGCTTTACATTTTTCTTCTGTCTTTGAAAGAAATTCCACTCCAGGAATGTCATGTAAACCTACTGAGTTGATGGCAAACTCCTCTGACTTCTGTAACAGAGTTCAGTCTTACCTCTTGCTTCTTACTGACTATTTTTCCAACTTGATAGACTTTTAGGTAATGGAATTCTCTGTTTTCTTTCATCTGTGTTTGTTTTTGTCACTTTTGCTTACTGGAGAGCATGGAGCAAGTGTTTCAGAAGTTTGAAATAATTCAGGTCCTTGAATTCTCATAGCTCTTTGGCAGTTCCCAGCCCTACCTTTTCAATGTCTGTAATACCCTTTCCAGTGCCGTGCTCATTATTCCAAATATGACCCCCTGATCAACTGCTTATGGTCTATTTGCACAGCTAATAACTTTATTTCCTTCTTCCACTGCTGATATATTGCTTTATCTGCCACTGCTTTTCCTGCATGCTAGAGGGAGTGGGTGGAGGCCTTTACTGAACACTCTAAACTGAGATCCATCCATCTCTTATTGTCTTTGTGTTGGAAAAGAAAGTTTCAAAGGCTCTGACGTTTTTCACCACTCCTGCTTGTCTGGAAATAAATGACAAAACTCTGGTTGCCATCAAATGATAAAAGCAATGGATGGCAACAGTAAAGCCATAAAGCCATAAAGAATGAGAAGGGTTATGAAGGTAAGTTTATTAGAGAATAGAATTGTCCCTCTTTTGGTAAGACTTAAAATTCTCCCTGTTGCTTTATTTAGTGAAAAATCAATGCTCCTGTAGCTCCCAAGAAGAGCAGACAGCACAGAGCAATGTGGTGGCTGTGTACACTTTCATCCACCTCATTCCAGAAAGTGTTTATCTTTTGCTGTAGGCATTAAACATTAATAATATGTTCTTGCAAGAAGGAGAGATGAACTGACTTTTTAACATAGAGAATTGTGTCCTAAAACTCTGTGTGGTGTCAGCTCTGCTTTTGCTCTCCTGCCTTCAATTTGGTTTTCTATGCTTTTGTTTATATATATATATATATATATATATATATGGATGGATAGATAGATAGATAGGACCACAGAATCACAGAATTGGTCAGGGTTGGAAGAGACCACAAGGATCATATAGTACCAACCCCCCTGCCATGCCCAGGGACACTTTACCCTAGATGAGGCTGGCCACAGCCTCATCCAGCCTGGCCTTAAACACCTCCAGCCATGGGGCCTCAACCACCTCCCTGGGCAACCCATTCCAGCCTCTCACCACTCTCATGCTGAACAACTTCTTCCTCACGGCCACTCTCCCCACCTCCAGCTTTGCTTCATTCCCCCCAGTCCTGTCACTCCCTGGGAGCCTAAAAAGTCCCTCCACAGCTTTTTTGTAGCCCCCTTCAGATCCTGGAAGGCCACAAGAAGGTCACCTGGGAGCCTCCTGTTCTCCAGACTGAATGGCTCCAACTTTTTCAGTCTGTCCTCATAGCAGTGCTGCTCCAGCCCTCTGAGCATCCTTGTGGCACTTCTCTGGACACACTCCAGCATCTCCACATCCCCCTTGGAATAGAAGCTCCAGAATTGGATGCAGTACTCCATGTGGGGTCTCAGCAGAGCGGAGTAGAGGGGGAGAAATATATATACCTATATATATATATATATACACATATACCTATAACAGCAATGATATAGTGCCTAAAGATTGCTGTGGGACTGATGACTCAAAGAAAACAACTACTCTCCCTGTACTAATGATAACAAAAGTGTCATCATTTCAAGTTTGTCATTGCTCCTGTTTCTCAAAGGATCATATTCCTTCCAGGTATATCAAGGTATCTTAAACAAAATCTCAGGCAAGCTGCTAGATGGCAGTGACCTCTGTGCAGTGTCTTTGAGGTTGCAGCTTTTCATCACTCTACCAGACCTTAAACAAATATCAGTAAACATCTTTTATGGTTTAGTTTTAGGGAGGGGGATTTTGCTGAAAAGATATTCATCTGAACACATGGAACTCATGAAATTTAACTCTCCCAATAGCATCCCAGCAGTAATTGAGGATTTAGGTCAGACTGGAAGCACTGGAAAACAAAATCTAGAGAAAGCCTGGATTTTGTACACTCTCTTGGTGCTTTGCTCAAAATTAGGAGACTTTTTTTTTCTTTTTTCTCTTGCTTTTCACGTTGTTGACAATGAAGATTGTCTTACCCTGCTTACGAACCTCATTTAGTATATAATAGCCAAGAGAGCCAGTGGCATCCTGGCCTGTATCAGGAACAATGTGGCCAGTAGGACAAGGGAGGTTATTCTTCCTCTGTACTCAATACTGGTCAGGCCACACCTTGAGTGCTGTGTGAGTTCTGGGCTCCTCAATTCAAGAGAGATGTTGAGATGCTGGAACATGTCCAGAGAAGGGCAACGAAGGAGGGGCCTGGAACACAGCCCTGTGAGGAGAGGCTGAGGGAGCTGGGGGTGTGCAGCCTGCAGAAGAGAAGGCTCAGGGCAGACCTCATTGCTGTCTACAAATACCGGAAGGGAGGCTGTAGCCAGGTGGGGTTGGTCTCTTCTGCCAGGCAACCAGGAAGAAAACAAGGGGACACAGTCTCAAGTTGTGCTGGAGGAAGTCTAGGCTGGATGTTAGGAGGAAGTTGTTGGCAGAGAGAGTGATTGGCATTGGAATGGGCTGCCCAGGGAGGTGGTGGAGTTGCTGTCCCTGGAGGTGTTGAAGAAAAGCCTGAATGAGGCACTTAGTGCCATGGTCTGGTTGACTGGATAGAGCTGGGTGCTGGGTTGGCCTGGATGATCTTGGAGGTCTCTTCCAACCTGGTTGATTCTATGATTCTATGATAATACAACTACAGAAAGGAAAAATGAGCACATACTTGAAATTATAGATTGCAGAGGAAAACCTTAATAATCTCTTTTCTAAGTCCCAGCCATTTCTTTCCTCCCTGTGTCAGAATCAGATATTTAATTACATTTTTCCCACATGCAAATACTGAGAAGGAATAAAAATGTTTTATAATGGACAACATTATTGTTAATACACTTCATGATTTCAATTTATATGTGGATCTGTGAATTCCTATCAGCCTGCAGAGCTTCTGGGTCAAATAGTCAGTAAGCTGACACTGCCTTTGGCCCAGCTCTGGCCTCAGCATTGGTTGCTGGGGGGTTAAACTGATTCACTGTAGTTGTTGATTTGGTCTGCTGTTCTTGCTTTGAGTAAACTGGGTCTCTTGGGGTTTGACTTTTGATACCAGAGAGATCACAGGATGTTAGGAGCTGGAAGGGACCTCAAAAGATCACCTAGTGCAACCCCTCTGCCAGAGCAAGACCAGTTCTTTTTTTTTTTGGCCCAGTTTTCATTTTTATTATTTTTTTATTCCACTTCTCCCCCATGTCCCTTCTTTCCTCTCCATCTCCTTCCTTTTCCACTTTTCATCTCTATCCTTTTCCTCTCTTCCAACACTACCTTTCCTCCACCATATCTGCCCCTTTCCCACCCCACACTGCATTTTCCCCCTTTTTCCCCCAAATCCACAGCACCTGGGTTTAGTTGGAGTCTCCTCCCACCCCAGGTGTGACCACTTTGCCCTCCCTGCCCACTCCCCTTTTTAATGGGCCCCAGGAAAGGCAGAAGCCCCAAGCTTGCCCTAAATGGGCAGAGGGGTTCTCCTCCTATCATCATTGGTAAGTACCTCATGGTGCACACTGGGTGAATGGGATGGGGATGACAGAGGCCGGGTGGCCTAGTGGCCCCCTGGTTAGGTAGGCTTGGTACTTGATGGTTGTTAACATCACACATGGGTGCTGGTTTGGCCTCTTTACTTAGGACAAAAAGAAAAATGAAAGCATATTATCCTGCCAGAGATGAATGTAGTACATTCATCATTCGTGGCTTTTTGTGCATAACCTGGTTACTCTGAAGGAAAAATATTCTTCAGCTGAATCATGCTGCAAAATTATTTCTCTCTCACAGTCATGCTTTCTGCATAGTTGCTGAACTATGCTTCCTACAAGAATTCACTTTGCTTTCATTTGGTACTGCAACTAAAATGAGAAAGGACAGCAATAAGAATTACACAAACTTAAGAATGTGCTTTTATTTTATACTTGCATGGCACATTTTGATTTGTAAACATCTCTCAATTGCCACTGACTTCTTGGAAAGCTGAAGTCACTCAATATTTTGTCCTTCAGACTGAAGTCAGTATTTTGTCCAGTCTCCAGTCTCTGTCTAACTTGATTCCTATGTCTAATTCTACTTTCTCATTAAGCATTTTAGTCTTACTTGCCAAAGCAATCTGTAGTAGCAAGAATCACTGTTTTTTAGAACATGTTTTGTAAATTTTTGGATTCCAATGGATATAATTTAGCATTGTTTTTGAATTGTATTTAGATATATCTATTATATATCTATATCAGCTTAAAATTCAATGAAATTGAAGGAGAGAGACAGATGCTAACTTAGACCAAAAAAAAAAATTAAATAAAGGCTTAATTAACGGGGGGAGGGGTGTGGGGGTGTGTGGTGGAATTGATTGGGGGAAATAACCTTCTGGAAACCAGCAAAATCAGTCGAAGTGTAAGAGCATTCTAATATGCTACCATACTACCACGTTATAGTCTGTCTATACTTTTACAGCCGAGCAACACAAAGCTCCTGTGCTGCAATTAGCATCTTTTCTGTAGTGAATTGTCATGTTCTAGCACTGCTAATGAACATGAAGGTGTACCTGCTGTAAACCATTGCTGAGGGGGGAAAAAAGAAAGCTCCTTAGAATTCCTGCTAGAACACTTTCTCCCCCCCCCCCCCCCAGCTTATTTCTATACCTACCCCTCCCCACCCCCTTCATTTATTTATTTATTTGATTTGCTTTCTTTCCTTTGGAAAAGCCTCTGTTATTACCTGCAGTAGGCTCTGAAGACTCGCCTGCTATTTTGTTGATTGCACTGCCCTCAGCCACTGTGCGTTTGAATCCCATTTGTAGCAGCGGTGCCGGTGCTGGGATTCAAAAGTCAGAGCCTCTTAGGGTTACAGCCCTGCTGCTGCGTGAGTGGAAGCGCCTAATACCACTGGCATCAGAGACCAGGGCTGATATAAAAGGTGATCTAAAGAGAGCACACATGGAGTTTCCCCACCCCCCACCTCCCTGCTTTTCGTTTTTCTTACCAGAAAGATAAAGGAGATGAGAGTAGGCTGCTAGGTGCCGAATTGGTTTTATTCAGAGGAGTGCTAGCATTTTTATGTCCTTTTTGAAAACGCACCCACGGTGTCTGGATTTCTGTTAATGCAAAGTTCAGATAAAGCTGATGAAAAGCAGCTGCCATCTTGATAGTTGCCATGGCAGATGGCATCAGCCTTTATGCTTTTATCAGTATTAGTATCAGAACACTCTCTGTGTTCCAAGCTGAGATAAAAATCATTGAAGCTGTACCTGGAATAGACAGATCAACACTGCGGGTCCCACACAGTTTTGAATCTTTTCAGAACAGCCTGCATAAAAGGCTAGAGACAACACATTCTTGTTATTCATTAGCTCGGCGGTGCTGATGGTATTTTGTAAACTTCACAGATGAAGCAGCCTTGCTAAAGGGCTGCTGCCTCTCTTCCTCCTTCCCTCCCTCCCACCCACCCCCAGGAGTGCTCAGGCTTTGAAAAGAAAACACACACGCACACTCCAAACACTCTAAGTGGACAATGGGCACGACAGTGACATTCCTTCTTGATTAACCTGCTGCATTTTGCACCAAACCCCGGTCAATCTGCTGTGCATACTGGTATCGAGAGTAGCTGCATGGCAGGGGGAATAACAATTCCTGCTGGGTGGAGAAGCTGGGGTATGGAGGAGGCTTCCACGGCTTTGCTATGCCTGTGTTGTGAATCCTGCCTGAAAAGTCTCCCTCGTTTTACTCGCTGCTGGTTTGCAGTGACACACGCAGTGCCATTGCTCTAGAGCCTCACGTTGACCTGGCAGTTCTGGCACGTCCCTTGTGCGTAAGAGTCTGCATGGCCCCGCTCTTTCTGACCTCACCTTGCCATAAGTGCTCCATCAGGAGCAGCGACTTACACGCTGTTCAAGCTTCATTGCTAGCGCTTTATTGCCGATTTCAAATCGTATTGACAAATCTCCCCATCCCCTTTCCCCCCTCTCCCCCTCCCCAGCTCCCCTTATAGCTATGCATATAGTTATTTTTGGTAACATTGTTGCTTGATAAATAGAGGGGTTGTGAGATCTCAAGTTATTATGCAAGTGTTAGCGACACAGGCTGGTAAACCATTTGGCTGTTGCATCGGTGCTGAAATGAATAATAGCAAACGGGAGGAGGGCACGGGAGTTATTTTAAATGACACATATATATTTAAATATAGCCTTAAAATAATGTTAAAGGTTTAGAGCCATTACAGGCTCTTGTGCCAACTTGCAAACTCTTCCAGAATTGATTTGAAAATGTTCAATTCGTTCTCTGATGGCTGACAGGGAGATCACAGGATGTCAGGGGTTGGAAAAGACCCAAAGAGATTGTCAAGTCCAACCCCCTGCCAGAGCAGGACCACACAGTCTAGCTCAGGTCACACAGGAACACATCCAGACAGGCCTTAAAAGTCTCCAGAGGAGACTCCACAGCCTCTATGGGGAGCCTGTTCCAGTGCTCTGTGACCCTTACAGTCAAGAAGTTCCCCTTCATGTTGAGGTGGAACCTCCTGTGCCACAGGTTACATCCGTTGCTCCTTGCCTTATCCCAGGGAGCAAAGGGAGATTCAGAAGACCTTTCTGGATCACCTCTGCCTAAGTATGTGATGCAAGTGGGTCCTCTGTGTGCCTTTGCACAGGAACCAACCATTTTCCCATCAACATCCAAAACACGTTTCCTTCAAGCTATTTGGTGCTGAAGTATGGAGTCGGTGTCATAACTGACTCCATTTTTGTAATGAGGTCACTGCTAACTTTACCCCAGCTTCAAGAAGCTTCTGTGTTCGTGTTGAGGTAGATTCTGAAACAGAGCTGTCCAGTAAGGGCTTTGGATTTCAAATGCTTATGGGATGCAGCTATTCTAATTTGAAGACAACTGCATTTGTTGAGTGGCTACCTAAGTGAATACCTGACATAGAGATAGATCAATGGATTAGCATAAAAGAGGATCTGTGGTGGAACAAAACTTAGGCATCATGAAAACAAAGTCTAAAGAACCACTCTTAAAAAAAAAATAGAAAGAAGTGTTCAGAGGCAAATCTTCATCCTTCACCCACAACCAAAAGGAAGTCAATTATTACAGTGATGTAGGCTGGAAGAATGGCACAATTCATTTGGACAGATCCCTCACTGTGCTCCTGGCTCTGTCTAGAAAATGGAAGAAACTTAACAACCAGAAGCCTCATCTGAAGCCTTTGAAAGCAGTGGGGAGCTTTAGCCAAGTTCTCATGGAGGCTGTATGAGCATGATGTGGAACAGTAAGTGAATGCAACACAATGAAGGTGCATTAGAGAACAGAGTAGTTACTATCATTAACGTAAAAGGGACAGGTAACAACACAAAAAATACTGTTGGGTGCTTCACAGAATCACAGAATTTCCTAGTCTGGAAGAGCCCTTCAAGCTCATTGAGTCCAATCATTAGTTTAACACTGACAAGTCCTTGACTAAACCGAATCCCTCAGCACAACTAATCACTATGAATCACCATGGTTGGAAAGGACCATCAGCATCATCCAGTCCAACCTTCATCCCAGCATTCTTTATCACAGCAGAGGTGAGTTTCAAGGTGTGAGCTGAAGCAATATGAAGCAAAGGCTGTGCAGACTGTGGGAAACTTCTCTGAAGTGTAAGGGGCAGTCTGCCAAATAATATAAGCGTATTTCAGGAAACTTTGTTTAATGTGGAATGAGGGCTGCTGTCACTGGCAGTGCCCAGGTGAGAATATATGAGTTGATATAGAAGAAAATATGATCTGTGGGGAATCCATACCCATGAAGGGCCTTAAAGGTGTAAATAGTTTCAGACTGCTGTGGTAGAAAAGGGGCAATCTGACAGAATCATAGAATCAGCCAGGTTGGAAGAGACCTTCAAGATCATCCAGTCCAACTTATCACCCAGTCCTGTCCAATCAACTAGATCATGACAAGATGAAGACAAGCAGGAATGTCCTTGAATTGAGATCCAGAAGCAAGTAATATATTTTGCCTGGCTTTAAAACAGAGCTGGGGACAAATGAGGCATGTGCTCTTGATCCAGATCAAACCACAGAATCTGGGAAAGATGTGACTGTGTGACAGCTTGGGCTGCATAAGCAGCTGTGGGAAGACATTTGAGCTGACCCAGTCATCATTTGCTTAGGATTCACACAATACAATCCAAAGTATCTCGGAATTAAGATAGAAGTTGTCTTTGATTCTTCACAGCCCCATGCTTTTCCTGGTCTAATTCCTTACAGGGGTTAGAGACTATAGCTTTTGTCTCAGAAGGACAAAGTCTGAAAACTATACTCCTGAGTTCAGCTACTACAGAGCTAGAAGCCATAACAGTGCCTACACAGGCAGTAGTCAGATCTAGCACTATCTCATCAAGATGATACTACAAAAATGCTCTATGTTGTCATTAGATGAACTTGCATCATCTTTGGCCTTGCAAACAAATGGATCAAACAAATTACATGGATCTGTTCTGTGCAGTCCTGAGGATGCCTTTTGGGAAGAAAAGAGCAGCACGAGGAGCTGCGCAGCACAGAGTCCGTACTTAGATCTTCCACACACCTCCTGGGTGGCCCTGAGGAGGTGACTGAGTATTAATTTCTTCATCTCTGCATTTGGGGTAATTCACACTTTTCATAATTCTCTTATAGACACTGAGACATTAATTGTATTGCAAAATAGAGAAAAGTGCATTAATATGATGAAAGGGCAAAATATTCTAAGGGAAAGTTTGGATATCAGACTTATATTTCTATGATGATTTTATTTAATTAGAAATAAATGTAGTATTAAAAAAAAAACAACAGCAACCAAAGATTTTTGTTTTCAAAGGAAAGTCAGAAATTCTCCTGTCTTTCTGAAATGCTGCACTGTATTGATGATCTGCTGATGGGCTTCACCATACTTCAAGTATTTGTTTTTGTGCTGTATCCATACTAGTAGGAAACAACAAAACAACCTGACTGCCTAAAATGGCTGCCACATACTAGTGAGGGACATTTTACATCAGCTGTGACTATTTAAATTCTACTTCAAGCACAAGATCATCACTTAAAAAAAACCCAACCAAACCAACATACATTGAAGAAGATTCCTATATGGCTCTTGCTATATGGTTGACAATACATACGAACTCCTTCACTGTTACTTTGGTATGAAGCTGATTTTCAAGCAGCTCCAGTACAATTTGGAAAGGGCTTTTTTGCTATTGAGTTGTCATCTTAATTTATTTCACTTATTCAAATCTTGAAAAAATCACTGCTGGGTTTTCAGTCAGCTATTACAACTGTTTTCTCGCAATAGACATGATCTGCATTGTGTTTTAAAAATGAAATCCAAAACAAGAGTCATTTAAAAGTCCTAATTACACTTCTGATCAAACCAGGCAGCTGTCAAAATCTGCTTCTTTTAATAAGCAGCTATGTTAACAATGTTCCCCTTTAAACTTAAGAGAATTTTACCTTAAATATGGTTGCACCTTTCTGATCAAGCCAGGCAGCTGTTAAAATCTGCTTAGATTAATAAGCAACTATGTTAACAATGTCTCCCTTTAAACTTAAGGGAATTTTACCTTAAATATGGTTGTACCCTTCTGATTTAGCCAAGTAGCTGTTAAAATCTGCTTAGATTAAAAAGAAACTATATTAACAATGTCCCTCTTTAAGAGAATTTTACCTTAAATATAGTTGTACCCTTCTGATCAAGCCAGGCAGCTGTTAAAATCTGCTTAGATTAATAAACAACTATGTTAACAATGTTCCCCTTTAAACTTAAGAGAATTTTACCTTAAATATGGTTGCACCTTTCTGATCAAGCCAGGCAGCTGTTAAAATCTGCTTAGATTAATAAGCAACTATGTTAACAATGTCTCCCTTTAAACTTAAGGGAATTTTACCTTAAATATGGTTGTACCCTTCTGATTTAGCCAAGTAGCTGTTAAAATCTGCTTAGATTAAAAAGAAACTATATTAACAATGTCCCTCTTTAAGAGAATTTTACCTTAAATATAGTTGTACCCTTCTGATCAAGCCAGGCAGCTGTTAAAATCTGCTTAGATTAATAAACAACTATGTTAACAATGTTCCCCTTTAAA
Source organism: Tricholaema leucomelas (assembly GCA_013400475.1). Classification (NCBI taxonomy): domain Eukaryota; kingdom Metazoa; phylum Chordata; class Aves; order Piciformes; family Lybiidae; genus Tricholaema lacrymosa; species Tricholaema leucomelas. Next base: position 151,976 of record WAAF01019572.1, read on the forward strand.
CTTAAGAGAATTTTACCTTAAATATGCTTGCTTCTTTTTATTTTCAATGTAAATATTTATTTCATATTTATGACATATTTCTGTAACTATTTCCCAGAGTTTGCCTGTCTTTTATTCTGATAGGTATTGTTGTGGCCAAGTCATAACCCTGCTTAAGTGAGGGGTTTATTCTAACAACCACACCACCACAACCTGAGCTCAAACAGCTCTAGTGGGCACTGCTGTCATTTGAGGCTGTAGCTCGAAAGAAAATGGAAGCAGAATTTTTCTTACATTTAAGGGTTCGGTTTACCACCCAAATTGCTTTTCATTTAATTCAAGCAGCAACTGATAGCACAGAACACTTAAACAAAATTAAACAGAAATCTTTCACATTGTGAGAGGCACTTATGTGTGCTTTGTGTCTGGGTTGGGGTTTTTTTTCCCTTCCCCTTTTTAAATACAGTTTTCCTGAGGAAGAATTGGCAGCCCAGATATCGAGCAATTTCTTTGGTTCCCAATAATGTTACTGCTTAATGCTCTTCTAGAGAGGTTTGATACAAAGAACTTTCTCACCTATCATGCCACCACCTTTTATTCCAACTTTATTTCGTGCCTTTTGTTCAGTCCCTCCCTGGAAAACCTCAACATTCAAAATGAAAAATAAGGTAGTAGCTTTAGATTCAGCTGTCTCAGAACAAGGATATTTTGTGTGTGTGCAGTAGGGGTTTGGTTTGGGGCTTTGGTTTGGTTGTTTTTTATTTCTGGAAGGGTTACTTCTCTGCAGTATAATTTTAGCCATAAACCAAGGAAACATTCTGTGAAAACTAAGGAGGCAGATAAACATTTTGAAGCAAGCAGCAATTGTTTTAATTGTTCTAAACAGTACAGTTGGCTAAAATAAGCTGACCAGATTTGCGGTCTTAGCATCCTGGAAGATTTTTGTGGGTAAGGGCAGTGGGGCTTTTGCTGGGGCACAGCCAAGAAACGAAACAGGTTTTGTAGCCACTGGGCTACCTGCCCACCTTTCCGGTGTCTAATAGTGCAGATGTCAGACACAAAGGAAGTGAGCTGGGGCTGGAACATTGGCTGTCTGTGAGGAATGGAAGGGGGCTGTGAAAACTGGAACGGCTCAGCACCCGGACAATTTGCAACAGACAACAGGAAGG
>WAAF01019572.1:158123-203782 GCA_013400475.1 Tricholaema leucomelas
GCTTGTGATAGCAAGAAGGCCAGCCACTATGGCTTGTTGTCTGTCTGCTGGAAATAAAAAGAGTAGGAAGTTGCTATATTTAGCAAGAATGAAAAGGCATTCTCTGTGGCAGGTGTGGTCCAGGGACTGCGAGGCCAGAAAAGCCAAAGGGTCTGAAGAGGGACTAGTACACTAGCTGCCACTCCTTGCAAGGTCAGCTAAGGAAAGGGACTGCTGCTAATCCAATGCTGGGAACTGCACAGCCCTTCCCTGAGTGACTCTTGCACCACACGAGGCTGCTCTCACAAAGGTGATTGGGAGGTCTGAGCTAAATGCCTCAATCTCGTTAGGGAGTGGAGGGGGTGGGGGAAGAAAAGGGGATTTTTGTTGTTATCTGATTTTTTTTTTTTTTCCAGATTTAATGAGCTTTTCTGTCAGGTCTTATTTAGGCGCAGCAATACGACCTGTAATAACTTAACACTGCCTAATAGGATGGCATATTGAGTGTGGATTGCTTATCGCTACATAATCGCAAGTCGTACTGATAGTAAAAAGTCGTATTGTCAGCACAGCGCTCAGAGGGAGGAAAGGAGACAAAATACATATTATTTGGGTGCCTCTTTATAACAAAGCTCTGCCTAGACACATTGACAGCAGAATTAGTGCCCAGTAACTTCATGGGTGGCACTGTTAACAAAAGCACAGACTCCTGAACTCCAAAGAAATAGGAAGCATAAACACTTCCAGTTCTTTAGAGAAGTTCTGCTTTATGTTCTGTTCTGTGATTCCTATGAGCTTGTTCAACAGTGTGTATTGTGGCAGGTTTTCCTGACAATCTGTCTGTGAAGAGTTCACTTGTGAGGAGAGCCTTTCTTATCCAGCATCCTGCTGTTAGGGCACTGGTAAGGCCCAGGCAAACTGGACACAAGTTTCGTTTTACTTTCCCATCAAGGGCCCGTTGGAGAGATATGTCTTAGAATATTAGCGTCTTCAGCAGCACAGCCATTAAAGCAAGCACACAGGGAATCACCCATCTGCACAGGCTTAAAGGCAGGAACATTGCTGCAGAAGAAGATCTCCAGACTCATGTTGCTATTTAATGTGGCTTATAGCAGACTGTGAATAAAACTCCTGGCTTGCAGATGACAAGTCACCGTCCTAGACTTGCAAAGGAAACCAAAGCAGATGCAGCTACCATCAGGCTACACTGTGCCAGGCCTATAGTCCCAGTGCAGTGGCTGCAGGAGAAGAGATTGATTCTAGTGACAGTGTCAGTGGGCAGAGACATCTTTTGTTGATTCCACATATTCCTTATTCACATTTCTTTATGAATCATAAATAGGGTGATTAAGGGCAGTGCTCGCTTTTCCAGGTTATGAAGATATATAAACATATGGTGCTACTTCATTATGCAATGGTCTGCAGCTCCCAAAGTGAGCAACCAGCAAACCCAGTCAGCTCAAACTTCTCCATGAGGAGCTCTTGGGATTGACAACTCTGGGATGTCTGTGCTCCTCTGACAGTTTCAGGATTAGTGCTCCTGCAGCTGGTGCAGGGGAACCATATCGGCAGCGTGGTTGTGCCTTAGGGACTGAGAGACAGAAGTCTGGATTTGCGCTGCCTGTACAAATAAGCCCAAACTCTCTGGATTGAGTCTGTCAAAACTGGAGTAGAGTGAAAAAAAATACCCAAACCAAACAACTCCCTTAAAACAGGTAATGGTCAATTGTATATTGTTTTTTTTTTTTTTTATCATCATGAGTTCTTTTAAGTAAACCAAAAGTTGAGACTTATAATTTGCACCCTTTTGTGATTGTTTGCTTGTAATTCAAGGACCAATGATTCCCAGTGTGACTGCTACTTTAGGCATAAGCTGTTGTTTGTCCAGTGAAAGGTTATAGGTTTTGGAAACTTTTTGAAGAGTGGCTACTGAAAATTAAGCTTCCCAGGATTTGAATCATGTAACTGGAAAGAAGGGCATCTGAAATCACTGGCTGATTTTAAACATCTTGATTTTGGTGAAGGGAACCTTGTTCAAAACAGTTAGGGTTATACCAGAAGAAAAAAAATCATATTATGTAAGAAATAATTTGCAGCAGAAAGGAGGAATTCATCTTTCTGTCAATGAGCTATTATCATTTGCAAGTCTCCATTCAGACTGGACATGAGGAAGAAGTTCTTCACCATGAGGGTGGTGAGAGCCTGGAATGGGTTACCCAGGGAGGTGGTTGGGGCCCCATCCCTGGAGGTGCTTAAGGCCAGGCTGGATGAGGCTGTGGGCAGCCTGATCTAGGGTAGGGTGTCCCTGCCCATGGCAGGGGAGTTGGAACTAGATGATCCTTGCGGTCCCTTGCAAGCCTGACTGATTCTGTGATTCTATTTAAGCAGTACTTTTCCCCCTGATACTGTGACTTGAGGCACAGCCTACTCGTTGAAGTGTCTGCAAGTAGAGGTGGTTTGGTTGCTGTGCTCACAGGGTAACACATCCAGGAGCAAGGTTTTCCCCTCCTCAGTCTAGCTTTAAGCCAGTACCTTCTCTCATTACCCCTTTAAAACTACAGACAGCAGAGACAATTACCTAAGAAGAGCAGGGAAGGGAAGTGGAAGCAGCTTCTATGTATGGCAGCAATTTTCACATGTGTGATGCCTTCTGGCACTGTAGATGAGCAGCCTGCTCTTAGTGGAAGTGTGAACAGTCACCTTTGCAGGGCTTCATGTGTAGCATCTGGGGTGCCACACGTCTATGTGAAGCTCTAAGTTTTGTGAAGGGTCAAATACTGTTGTCCTTTACACCATGCTGAGCTAAGCCTCTCTGTCTTTCCCATTTCCCTGTCCTTTTACATATACAGGTAAGCCTTTTACATACACAGGTAGGCATTGAAAGATGTCATCAGTAAAATGGTTTAGGCTCTGCTTTTGATGAGAAATGGAGGAAATCTTTCATCAGGAAGCTGTAGAGCAAGACTCACTAGTTTATTAGGATGATGGGAAGTCACTATGAAACTCATGCAGAGAGAGAGATGCAGATTGAGGGAAGCATTTGTGGAAGCATCCTACTGAGGAGGAAGGAAGCACTGTGTGTGCAAATGTATGCACCTAGGCTTAACCCAAGGCCCCCAGAAAATACACGTTTGAGCTATAGAGACTTGATTCTGAGACTCTCCCTGAGATTTCATAGGCACCAGTGTAGAAATTTCTGCTGGTATAAAGCTGCATGCCTGCTCTGGTGCAGCTTGCAGTCAGGGTGCTCTGCTCTTTTCCTGATGTATTCTTTGCACAGGTTCTTCTATGCAATCTGAATACTCCTATGGGGGTGATCCCAATTTTGGGCCATATTCAGCAACTAGCACAGTGCTGGAAATTATGACTGCAATGCAAACACCTGGCAAAGTGAGCTGAAGTGCACCTCTAGTGTTGTGAAAACTAATTTTCAGGATATCGACGATCCTTGCAATCAAGGAATATTTTTGTCAATGGGGCCTTATTACATTGCTCTCTGTGAAGCAGTTGGGGAATTGGTGTAGGGGGACTTCATGCAACTTTTGATTGGACTCCTGAAAGAGAAAATAATTTGCTATTACAACTATACATGCAATTCAGTACAAGAAATGTGCAGGAATGTTCTTGCCAGAGAGAGTGATTGGCATTGGAATGGGCTGCCCAGGGAGGTGCTGGAGTCACCGTCCCTGGAGGTGTTGAAGCAAAGCCTGGATGAGGCACTTAGTGCCGTGGTCTGGTTGATTGTCTAGGGCTGGGTGCTAGGTTGGACTGGATGATCTTGGAGATCGCTTCCAACCTGGTTGATTCTATGAATCTCTGGAATTTTCATGGCATTTTCTTGACCTCAGCAACATAACCTGTTTCCTTTCCCTCTTCCATGGACATTTGTACAACTTTGTTTTGGCTCTCAAGTTTGAGAGAATTCAACTTTAAGCTGAAGGTTAACAGAAAGGATGGGTTTTGGTGGTTTTTTTGTTTGGTTGGTTTTTTTATGTGACAGTTTGGGTGTTACCCAAAAAAGTGGAAGAATGAAAAAACCCTGTAAGTTCAGCTGAGAAGCAGAAAGCAAAGAATAGCCTATTTACTAATTTTTCATTCAAGAGTAATGTTTTAAAAATCTAATTTAATGGTATCATGTAGGTAGCCTGAAAAATCTCTAAAAAATAGCAGATGAATAGGGGACCACCCAGAGTGAATGGGGAAAATCTCTGGTGAACATGGGAAGGGTCCCTTTATTTTCAGGCAGACTAGAAGAGGTGAAGATGACGTGGAAAAGTTAGGGATGGAGAATGATATTGTATTGAGGAGCCTAATGCATAAGTGTGTGATGATTTTAGAAGATTTGAAAGTGTTGGAGGGGAAGGAATCATGGTAGAATGTTCTGTTTGTAGAGCATATATACACTTTGCAGTATCAGCATGTGATTGTTTACGGTAACAATTCTTAACTCTATCTGTCAAGACAGGATACTATTTTCTTTCTACAAATGTCAAAAAAATCATAGAATCAACCAATTTGGAAGAGACCTCCAAGATCATCCAGTCCAACCTAGCACCCAGCCCTAGACAATCAACCAGACCATGGCACTAAGTGCCTCATCCAGGCTTTGCTTCAACACCTTCNGTTCAAGGTGAGTTTGGGGGATTGCCCAGGGGGGGTTGAGAGCAGAAGAATTAGTTACACAGACAGCAGGTTAGGGAGAAAAGTGTAGGCAACCAGAGACACACAGCAACTGTGTTATCCATGATCGTGTTCTTGGTTTTATACATCTCAGCAAGCCTNTATTCAGCTGAGAATAGCCACAAATAGCCACTCATGGCTCATCAAAGGTTTGAGATTACAGTGACACGGTGTGATGGTTTGAGTGTTACCCACCCCCCACTTTTATGAAATCAGCCAGCTGGAAATTAAGGAATNGTTAGCTGTTTCTCTCTTGTTCTACCTCCAGCCCCCTAAAAAGGTAAGAAAATTACCTGAAATGATGTTGAAGTGCTTACAGGCTGAGCTGCTACACCACATTGATGTATGCTGGGTTAGAGCAGATCCTTCCCCCAGTAAAGTAAACTCACTACAACTCAGAATTTTGGAAAGTCAGAGAAAAAAAATGAAATTGCATTTTTGTACAGTTTAAACTAAATGTAATAGTTTAAGAAGAATAAATTACTACAGAAATAGAATAACCTGAAAGAAGATGGGGAAGGGGTCAAGCGGCAGCAAAGCAGCAGCCAAAACAGCAGCAGGGGAGATAGCAGTGGGAGTAGCAGAAGCAGCAAGGGGAGGATGCAAGTTGTGCTTCCAGACATAAGCTTTTGATGCTCCAATGAAATTATATAACTTATGCATTGTTGCCATTTTATGGCCTGTCCTTACAATGTTCACCTTTCTACCCAGAGACTCCAATACTCTTCCACTTCTAAGTTTCTCTGTTCCCAATTTTCTTTATATCTGAACTAGAAATCAAGCTCAAACAGCCACAGCTGCTTGTGACAACTCCGTCTCTGTACATGATAACTTTGCCATCTTCCACACTGACAGTAAGAAGGAAACAATGAGCAACTAATGGTATTGCAGAAGTTCATTCAATTAGAACCCCATAGGGGAACCTTGCTGCCTTTTCTTAGAGCGTTAGGGCACTCCAGCTGGTGCCAGCAATGGTTTATCTCACTTCTCTTGATATCATTCCCTGGGAAGTTGTAGTGATTTATTATTACAGTAGTACTTACCATACATTATTTTTTTTGCTTACTAGCCTGGAGAGGCTAGTGTGCAATAAGGGGAGGCATGGATTTTCAGCTGACTGACTCTACTGTCCTGGTTCTCCATGTCAGATAATCTACCCAACTCTGAAACTGGAGGAGGCTATCTCATGCCTAATGCACAAAGTTATCTCATGGCACTTGAAGCATCCAGCCAAGGGATCTCTGGAGTTTTGCAGCTGCTAAATGTTTCTCTGAGTCATAGGCCGATGGCTCAGCTCTATGCTAAGCTTTCTTCCACTGTAGTGGCCTTGAAGGCTCAGATCTGACCACTTGCAGGGTAACATAGTAGTCCAATAAACTGTATCTTCCTGAGGAGATTTCAGGGTTTAAATGCTGATCACATCTTTTAATCTATGAGATTGTTCTCAGTGTTAGAAATGCTATTTTGTAAAGAATGTGCTGGTCATTGCAAGTTTTACTGAATACTGAAATAAGAGGCCAGTGCAGCTGTCTGAGATGAGGGGATAGGTGAGGTGAACCAATTATTCTCCTTCCAGCCACAAAAAAGTCTTTATATATGAGTTATGTAACCCAAGCTGACACTTCACCAGGCAATACTTCAGCTGGAAATTATGAACACCTTTCCCACTTCACCACACATGCTGTTTATCAAGTCTAGGGATACAAAAATACAACTTTGAGGGTAGGTATAAAGAGTTTTTAAGAGGCAGGTTAAGAATCTGTGTTGATATTGAACTCACAGACAACTTAAAGACAACTCTGCCTAGCCTGAGCAAAAATGAGGGTCGTGTATCAGGATGTAAAGTGAAGAATGAAAAAGGCAAACCAGAGTTTTTATGCAGAAGTGTTAGTTAACTGTATTTGAATAGTCAAGTTGTATGCCACTGAATGTCTTAGTAGCTGCTTAAATCAAAGTTCATACAGGTTCACAGATTGCATTGGGCTGGAAGGGACCCTCAGAGATCATCTTGTCCAATCCCCACGCAGCGAGCATGGACACCTCCAACTAAATGAGGATGCCCAGGGCTGCATAGAGTCTGATCTTGACTGTCTCCAGGGGCAGGGCCTCAAACTCATCCCTGGGCAACCTGTTTCAGTACTTTACCCCTAGCACTGTAAAGAACTTTCTCCTGCTGTCCAAACTAAAGCCACCCTGCTCCAGTTTAAAACAAATGCCCTTCATCCTATCACTACAAGCTCTTCTAAATAGTTCTTCCATGGCTTTTCTGTAGGTCTCCTTCAGATACTGAGATGTTTCTAGAAGGTCTCTTCAGAGCCTTCTGTTCTCCAGGCAGAACAGCCCCAATTATTTTAGCTCTGTTCAAGAGAGTTTGCACCAAGCATGCTGTCAGGCACCCAGCTCTAAAGCTTTGTGCTCTGTAGAGCAAGAAAACAAAGTGTGAAAGGAGTAAGACTATTACCTTACCACTCACCAGAGACGTGTAGAAGTGGAAAGTACACAGTGGTACCATGGTGATGTAAAGACTGTCAGACTGAGCAGCTAAGTCCAGGGCAGGCTGGGCAGCCAGCCCGTGGAGGGTATGCTGGTTTGAGGCTAATTTTTACTGAGAGAAATTAAATCCTTAGCTGTGAGAAGAAAGAAAAAACCAACAGTAATCTATATCCTTCAGTTTTTCTGCTGAGAAACACAGCTAGTCAAAATACAGATAAGATGGGCACTTTCACACACTGCTCAGCTCTCACTTTGGGCTGTGCCTTCTTTCTGGCAGTCTGCTCTCTGTGGCTGACTTTGCCTTTAACTCTCTAATCCACCTAATCCCTTTCCCCTCTAACCTCCTTGTCATCTCTTTTTGACATCTCACCTCAGGTCTCCAGTTTTATCCTGTGAGATATATGTGGGTTGATCTGGTTATTTCTGAAGGGAGGAGGAAGGGGGTTTGGGTCAGGAGCCTCCTGGGGACTTTGGTTGTTTCTGGGAGGGGTATTGTGTTTTTGTATTGCTTTTAATTTGTATGTAACTGTAAATATTTGTGTATATCTGCTTGTCTATTGTGCTAAGCTGCAAATACAGCAACCTGTGCCAGTGTCTCACCACCCTCACTGTAAAGAACTTCTTCCTAAAATCCAGTTTAAAATCTCCCCTCTGCTAGTTTAAGTGTGCTGTTGAGGTGCAAAATAGTAACATGGTTTTAATATTCTTTTCAGACTTCAGCTGTAGTAGCATTGTTATTAGTAACAAATGTGAAGTAGTTGTGTATATAATTATAATTATGTATATAGGGTTTTTTTGGTAGCAGCATGATTTGCCAGGTGGGAGTTGTCTTCTCCTCAGAAGACAACCCAATGCCATGGATAAATTATAGAATCATAGAATCAGTCAGGGTTGGAGGAGACCACAAGGGTCATCTAGCTCCCTCCCCATGGCAGGGGGGTTGGACACCCTATCCTAGATCAAGCTGGCCACAGCCTCATCCAGCCTGGCCTTAAACACCTCCAGGGATGGGACCTCAACCACCTCTCTGGGCAACCCATTCGAGGCTTTCACCACTCTCATGCTGAACAGCTTCCTCCTCACATCCAGTCTGACTCTCCCCATCTCCAGCTTTGCTTCATTCCACCTAGTCCTGTCACTCTATCGACAAGGTCTGGTAATGTCAGGACAAGGGGGAATGGGTTTAAGCTGGCAGAGGGGAGATTTAGACTAGATGTTAGGAGGAAGTTCTTTACAGTGAGGGTGATAAGACACTGGAATGGGTTGCCCAGGGAGGTTGTGGATGCTTCCTCCCTGGAGGTGTTTAAGGCCAGGCTGGATGAGGCCTTGAGCAACCTGCTCTAGTGGGAGGTGTCCCTGCCTATGGCAGGGGGTTGGAGCTGGATGATCCTTGAGGTCCCTTCCAACCTAAACCATTCAATGATTTGTGAATTTCTAGCTCTAATTTATAACCTCTGAATTTTCAGGGACAAATGCAGATTGAACAAACACAGAGGTCAATGGGAAACTTCACTCTGGCCACCAAACTGCCAGTGGCTTCCACAAAAACATCAACAGCTGACTCAGATCACTTGAAAATTTCTCTCCCACAGCACTTGATTTTAGGTTGACAGAAAGTTCACATATCTGTCCATTGTGCTGAGGTTCTGAATTACAATTGCAAATTTGCAGCATTCTGATTTTATTGTCTTTAAGCAACACTGTATTTAGGCTAACTTGTGTGTATTTCTGTGTTAGGTGTAAAAATAGATCAAGGAAAAAAAAAAAATCCCAAACCTTTCTAGATTTACAACACATTGTCAAGGTCCAGAGAACAGAGGTTAACAATATCTCTGTTCAGAGGACATCTGTTCTTATAGATTCCTGTGTTGTGAAATTAAGGTGCAAGTGAGACCAGAGATCACCACAGAACTATTTATTAAAGGGTAAAGTTGGACAAAACAGAGGGAGAGAGAGAAGGAGGGGACAGGGATAGAGAGAACAATAGAGAAGAAGCAGGGAAGGAAAAGAACCAGGATCATTTTACCATCAGTCACAGATGGTGGTGGGGAGAGAGACAGGGATGATCTTCTGGGGACTTAGTTAGGGGTTCTTCCGGTGGAGGACAGCTCTGGTGGTGCTGCTGGTGGTGGTGCAGCTCTGGAGGTCCACCCTCTGGCAGGCATTGCTCCTGCCTTTTATACAGTGTTTTAGCTCGGTGTCCAGGTGCAGCTCCCCAGGGGATCTTCCTGTGTATTTCTGCGTTCGCAGAGGGCCTCCGCCTGCTCCCTGCGCTGTACCTGTCCATAAGCCTTTTCTCTTCGGGGTAGCTGACATAAGATGTGCACATCCTGGGCATTCAGGCTGAGGTCCAGGAAGTTCCAAGGCATTGTCTGTTGATTTGCATCCCTGAGCATTTGGCCAGGCACCTCGAGGTTAACAAAGGCAATCTTTGTTGATTAGGGAGAGATGATGTAATCTTTATCTTCGTTGATGAACAAGGGAGAGGATTTCGACTCACACACATGTTAGGATATTATTTGTCCTTTTACAGAAACCTCTGCTTTCTGAAGTCAGATCTGTGGAATCATAGAATCATAGAATCAACCAGGTTGGAAGAGACCTCCAAGGTCATCGAGTCCAACCTAGCACCCAGCTCTATCCAGTCAACCAGACCATGGCACTAAGTGCCTCATCCAGGCTTTTCTTGAACACCCTCAGGGACTCCACCACCTTCCTGGGCAGCCCATTCCAATGCCAATCACTCTCTCTGGCAACAACTTCCTCCTAACATCCAGCCTAGACCTCCCCTGGCACAACTTGAGACTGTCCCCTTGTTCTATTGCTGGTTGCCTGGCAGAAGAGACCAACCCCACCTGGCTACAGCCTCCCTTCAGGTACTTGTAGACAGCAATGAGGTCATCCCTGAGCCTCCTTCAGGCTAAACACCCCCAGCTCCCTCAGCCTCTCCTCATAGGGTTTGTGTTCCAGGCCCCACACCAGCTTTGTTGCCCTTCTCTGGACACGTTCCAGCACCTCAACATCTCTCCTGAATTGAGGAGACCAGAACTGGACACAGTACTCAAGGTGTGGCCTGAGCAATGCTGAGTACAGGGGCAGAATAACCTCCCTTGTCCTGCTGGCCACACTGCTCCTGATCCAGGCCAGGATGCCATTGGCTCTCTTGGCCACCTGGGCTACACTATATAAGTTTTTTTTGCATTTTGATTATATTTTCTCGTCTTCATATCCCAGCTAGGCTGTCAGGAGTCTTTAATTCAGTCATAAACTAAAACATACAGCTTTTATATTAATTTGGGTCAAAGAATAAGCTTATTATAGGGTCACAAATAAAACTCCTGCTTACTGACCTATAGGTTTGCATTTTGGTATCGAGGCTCTTATGTGACTCTCCAGCCTGTCCAGATCCCTCTACAGAGCCCTCCTACCCTATACCAGATCAACACATGCTCCCACCTTGGTCCAGATCCCTTTGTCCAGATCATCAGTGAAGATATTAAACAGGACTGGGCCCAGCACTGTGACTGGGACAGGGGGAGGAAGTCGAAGCTTCCAGGCTCCACAAAGAGGACCACACCTCACTTACATCCACGAGCTAGACAGAGACCTTCCTTACATGGGAAATTAAATCTTCATTGACAAAAACTGTTGAGAAAATAAAATATTGATCTTGCTTGTGAGACTTTTATGTTAGTCAATTAAATTAGTACAATACCTTTCCTACTAGTAAAATAAGAGTGCCATTACTATATGGAAATATAATGTTCCATAATATTTTTATTGTGAAATAGGGGATACCTCTTACAGCACTCAGAAGTACAGTTTATACATGACTATAAAGTTAGTTGTGATCCATAAACAGCAGATATAGATCTCAGATATAGCTTTGAAAATCGGTTTAAAGGAAAGTGCCTTATTCTCTTTGCAATATCATATCAAAGTAGCATCATTTAAGAAAAAAAAAAGGCAAGAAACTCTTCTAATTTTTGTATACTGAAAGACAATGAAACATCATTCTAATATTTAAATTGGAAAAGAGCTTGACAATGTTTTTGCTGCTGCATCTTCTAAAATTAAAAACCTTTACGAAGCTAATAATTATCCAGAATCCATGTCTGCTGCAGTTAGACACATCAATATATACATGTACTCAGCATGCCTGAGACCTCACCTTCAGTACTGTGTCCAGTTTTGGTCACAACAGTATAGGAGGGACATTGAGGTGCTGGAGCAGGTGTAGAGAAGGGCGACGAGGCTGGGGAGAGGTCTGGCAAACATGACCTGTGAGGAGCGATTGAGGGAGCTGGGGGTGTTTAGTCTGGGGAAGAGGAGGCTGAGAGGGAACCTTATTGCCCTCTACAGCTACCTAAAAGGAGGTTGTAGTGAGGCTGGAGCTGGTCTCTTCTCCTGAATTACTAATGACAGGACAAGAGGAAACGGCCTCAAGTTGCTTCAGGGAAGGTTTAGGTTGGATGTTGGGAGGAAGTTCTTTACTGAGCANCTAATAAAGCTGAGACTGGGGCAGAACAACTGTCCTGCAATATGACTGTGCCACTACCAAGTGATGAGATGTGAATATGACTTGGCAGGTGCAACTGGCAACTGTGGCCTCTTTTTTTGCTAAGCTAGTTCTTTTTTTTCCCACCAGATTGGTACTTTCTGGGAAGTACCTCTGGTCTCTGATCTACTTTGAAGTGTACAAGCTAGCTAGGTACTCAGCTATGGGTTCTTACTTATAGGTACATCTCCCACCCACTTTCTATTTATTTATTTTTAAAGTAAGCTTTTACAGAGCAAATTGATTTAATGACACAGACAGGAAGGTGCTCCATTTTTATGAGCTGTTAGTAATGTGGAACATAGCTACAAAATAATAAAGATTTTTCCCTTTAAAGTATGTGGCATATTACTGTAAATGTGGAAACCTGGCACATCTTCTCATTGCAGTTTCTCCTTGCCTTCCCTTCCTCTTCTAAACTACCCCAAATTTGCCCTAATAGGAAAAAACAGAGCATATTGGCCTGCTGGGATACCAATAGCAGCTGCTATTATGATCAGAGAGTTCATAACATCATTTAATAAAACAACTGTTCAGTTGTTTCTCTGATACATAGGAGAATACATCCCATACAGCTACCTTCCATATATATGACCAGCCAGTGTTCAGTCTTGTTCTTACCTTCATACTGCATCCAGTTCTGGAGCCCCCATTAGAAGAGGGTTGTGGAGATGCTGGAGCATGTCCAGAGAAGGGCATTGAGGATGCTCAGAGGGCTGGAGCAGCTCTGCTGTGAGGACAGACTGAAAGAGTTGGGGCTGTGCAGTCTACAGAAGAGGAGGCTCCCAGGTGACCTTCTTGTGGCCTTCCAGTATCTGAAGGGGGCCTACAAAAAAGCTGGGGAGGGACGTTTTAGGCTCTCAGGGAGTGACAAGACTGGGGGGAATGGAGCAAAGCTGGAGATGGTGAGATTCAGAGTGGCCGTGAGGAGGAAGCTGTTCAGCATGAGAGTGGTGAAAGCCTGGAATGGGTTTCCCAAGGGGGTGGTTGATATCCCATCCATGGAGGTGTTTAAGGCCAGGCTAGATAGGGCTGTGGCCAGCCTGCTCTAGGGTAGAGTGTCCCTGGACATGGCAGGGGGATTGGAACTGGATGATTCTTGTGGTCTCTTCCAACTCTGACTAATTCTGTGATTCTATGATTCAAAACCTTGCTATTACTATATCCCTGTGAGGTTTCTCTTTCAAATGAAAACTATGTCTTTATATCCCCTCTATTTGAATCAGTTTGACTATAGTTTCAAACTTTCTTTGACCAACTGTTTACCAGGAATGAAGCCTGCATTGAGCATTGTTAAAAGCTTTTCATTACAGAGCTGTCTTCCTTAATAAAATGTAAGGGACAGGCATCAGGACTGAGGTCTTGTTTTTCGATGATGGGACAGGCTTTTGCAGATGTTACTTAAACTATCCATTTGGAAGCACTCTTCAAATTAGTTTTAAAGACACCTGGAGTATTGTGTGCAGTTATGGAGACCCCAGCACAAGAAGGACATGGAATTGCTGGAGAAGGGGAGACTCAGGGGTGACCTCATTGCTGTCTACAACTACCTGAAGCGAGATTGTAGGCAGGTGGGGTTGGTCTCTTCTGCCAGGCAACCAGCAAAAGAACAAGACGACACAGACTCAAGTTGTGCTAGGGGAGGTCTATGCTGGATGTTAGGAGGAAGTTGTTGTCAGAGAGTGATTGGCATTGGAATGGACTGCCCAGGGAGGTGGTGGAGTTGCTGTCCCTGGAGGTGTTGAAGCAAAGCCTGGATGAGACACTTAGTGCCATGGTCTAGTTGATTGCCTAGGGCTGGGTGTTAGGTTGGACTGGATGATCTTGGAGGTCTGTTCCAACCTGGCTGATTCTATGATTCTATGAACTGTTGGAGCGAGTTCAGATGAGGGCCACACAATGCTCAAAGCCCTGCAGCAGCTCTGCTATGAGGACAGGCTACAAGAGTTGGGGCTCTTCAGCCTGGAGAAGAGAAGGCTTGGAGGAGACTTTATAGTGGCCTTCCAGTATCTGAAGGAGGCCTACAGGAAGGCTGGGGATGGACTACTGACAAGGTTTTGTAATGACAGCATGAGGGGTAATGGGTTTAAACTGGCAGAGAGGAGATTCAAACTGGATGTTAGGAAAGGGTTCTTTGCAGTGAGGGTGTTGAAACACTGGCACAGGTTGCCCAGGGAGGTTGTGGATGCTCCCTCTCTGGAGATGTTCAAGGCCAGGCTGGATGGGGCCTTGAGCAACCTGCTGTAGTGGGAGGTGTCCCTGCCTGTGGCAGAGGGTTGGAACTGGATGATCCTTGAGGTCCCTTCCAACCTAAACCATTCTATGATTCTATTACATGCAAAAAGAATGAAATGATCAAAGCCTGTTTCAAAAAGCTGAAGCTGGCTTGCAGGAACATATTCTTTTAAAAACTGATCATGCCTTCAACCTTGCCCAGTGTAAACAATCTTGTGAAAAGCCATCCTTCATTCTTCTTATTTTTTGCCAGTGGCATCCTGGCTTGCGTTAGAAATGCTGTGGCCAGCAGGAGCAGGAAGGTGATTGGCCTCTTGTACTTGGCTTTGGTGAGGCCACACCTTGAGTGTTGTGGTCTGTTTTGGGCACCGCAGTACAAGAGAGATGTGGAGGTGCCAGAGCAGGTCCAGAGGAGGGCAATGAAGCTGGAGAAAGGCCTAGAGAATAGATCTTATGAGTGACTGAGGGAGCTAGGGATGGTTAGTGATAAAAAGAGGAGGCTGAGGGCAGACCTCATTGCTGTCCACAGCTACCTGAAGGGACATTGTGGAGAGGCTGCTGCTGGTCTGTGCTCGCAGGAAACTGGAGAGAGAACAAGGGGGAATGACCTCAAGCTGAGACTGTGTGGGTTTATACTGGACATTAGAAAAAGGTTTTTTCACAAAGAAAGTGGTCAGGCACTGGGGTGAACTGCCCAGGGAGGTGGTTGAGTCACCAACTCTAGATGTGTTTAAGGGTGGTTTGGATGTGGTGCTTTTGGCTATGGTTAAGGTGTGGTGCTTAGGGCTATGGTTTAAGGTGAATCTTGTAGAGTAGGGTTCTAGGTTGGACTTGGTGATCCTGAGAGGCTTTTCCAACCTGGATGTTTCTGTGATTCTGTGATCTTAGACATCTAACTGACAATATTATGGAAGTATTTTACCCGAGTTGAAACACTAAGTAATGAATAAAAGACTTTGTTCCAAACACTGCGGCGTAGTTACATCAAGGATGGAAACAGAAGTAATTATAGTAGGCACGTTGCAGAAATTTCCCTTAAAGGAGCCAAAGCAAGAGATATCTCTTTATGAGTTATTTTAGTGCATGCTAGTTCAGTAACTGGCACAATGCACAAGCAGACAGCCTTCCACCAGTTGTACTGTCTTACTGGCTTGGTGTAGTCAGAAGCGCTTTGTGTTCCCTGCTTGCTGCAAATCCTTTTATTAGTACTGTGACAATTCCATCTCTCTCATTTGTAAAGCTCAAGCTGCTTGGCTTTCTTGTCTTGCAATTCATGTGTGTTTTAGTGGCATCTTTCAGTTCTTACTTGCAGACTACAAGTGTGAGCTGCAGTGAGAACTAGTTTGGTTAACTTAAGGATGGCAATAATCCCCTAAGTATGTGAGGCACTTAGTGCCATGGTCTTGTTAACTGGATAGGGCTGGGTGCTAGGTTGGACTGGATGATCTTGGAGGTCTCTTCCAACCTGGTTGGTTCTATTCTATTCTAAGGAGCAGTAGATTTTTTTTCCTTCCCTAGTGAAAAGCAGTAATTCTTTTCCTTTTCTTTTGGGTTATGACTCACATCTCCAGATTTTGTTTTGATCATAGCAATTAGTGATATTTTTTTTGTCTTTTATTCTTTATTTTTAGCAGCCACAGTCTCTCTCTCATTCACTTGCTGACATAAAGAAAAATATTAGCAGAAAGATGTTGCCTCAAAGGGTAAGGAAAAACCATTCATAAAAATCTCAGTGAGGATTAAGTGGGATCCATCCAAGAAAGATCAAGGGTTGAAAAAAATTGTTGTTAAACATGTTTAGAGAGGACTTTGAGGATATAACATATTCTTTTCTTCCAGTAACCTCACAGCGTGGTGGTGGTGGGGAACGAGATGAGATGACTGGTGAGGAGAAAAAGGAAGGACTGTTCCCCAAAAGAAGCAATTGAGGGAGGAGTGAGAAGTTATTTGGAGTATAGGAAGTGTGCTATGGTGCCACACAGAAAAAGGGACACAATGTCAGGAATGAGAGGAGGCGACTAAAATGCTGAGGGGGCCTTTAACAGACCTCATCACAGCGTTGGCCTGTTCCTTTGCGAGTGAGATGAGGTGTGGAGGAGGCTCGAGACACACTCCTAGCTCTGTCTCCTGAGGGGCTGTGAAATCTTATGAAAACCTGGGTGGTTTTTTGAGTTGCCTTGTGTAAAAATCCTGAATAAAAATAATATTAAGGAGGATACTGATCAGAAAGAGTGAATGGAAAGATTGGATGTATTTATTTTTATGGCAAAGATATGCACTGTGTAACTAGACATGATTGTAATAATATCTGCTGGGGTCAAAAACAGGCTTGAGAATTGTTGCATAGGCTGGGATGACTGTGCTCAGTCCCTGAGAGTGGGAAAACCAAACCAGAGTTAACCAAGTGCAATACTCATTGCATTAGGATAGAATCATAGAATCAAGCAGGTTGGAAGAGACCTCCAAGATCATCCAGTCCAACCTAGCACTCAGCCCTAGACAATCAACCAGACCATGGCACTAAGTGCCTCATCCAGGCTTTGCTTCAACACCTCCAGGGACGGTGACTCCACCACCTGCCTGGGCAGCCCATTCCAATGCCAATCACTCTCTCTGTGTAAAACTTCTTCCTAACATCCAGCCTAGACCTCCCCTGGCACAACTTGAGACTGTGTCTCCTTGTTCTGTTGCTGGTTGCCTGGGAGAGGAGACACATGGCTACAACCTTCCTTCAAGTAGTTGTAGGCAGCAATGAGGTCACCCCTGTGCCTCCCCTTCTCCAGGCTAAACACCCTCGGCTCCCTCAGCCTCTCCTCACAGGGCTGTGCTCCAGGGCCCTCATCAGCTTCGTTGTCCTTCTCTGGACACATTCCAGTACCTCAACATCTCTCACAAAGATAATGAGGAGGAAATACTATCTCCATTCATGACCAGTAAGGTGTCACTAAGCTCCCATTTCTGCTGTTTGCAGGACTGCTGGGCTCAAAACATGAGAAGTAGGTTACTTCACAGAGGCCAACTGCTGGATATTAAGGCAGTTAGGGACGAAAACCCCACAGGATCTTCATGTAGTGTTACAAGTTCTTAACAGTCAGAAGATGAAATTGAGAGAATTATTTTTCCTTGTTCATGTCTTCATCATCTCTTTCCTGGTCCTTCAGACTTCCTTACGTGGGCACCGAGGTTCCCCAGCATTCCGTGAGTTGGTAGATTGGCCCAGGCCATGTAACAGATTTGAAGACTCCCTTTTCCCTGATGTGGAGCATCTTTGGGGGTCAGAATGGCAGAATTTCTGTCTTGCTTACAACAATGCCTCTGTTTATTGACTGCATCCAAAGCAATGCCAAGTGAACATCCATACCTATACAGAGGCTGAAAGAAAGGACCCCCCCTAGCAGTCTGTAGGTTTGTGCAAATATCTGGAACAGATGCCCTGTATTCTTTAATGACTAAAGCACAGTTTATCTGCTTGTATGTGGCCATCATGTCCAAACACACAAGTGTTCTGGATAATGAGTCAATATCTAATTAAGGACATCACCAAACCACACTTATTTCTCAGACTTAGCATCTTCCCACTGGGAATATTCACTAATCTCTCACTGATTAATTACTGTAAAGACTTATGCTTCAGGATAATTATAAGATATGTGATAATGGATCAGACCTTTATTCCATTAAATCTGGTATCTTGCTTCTGACTCTGACCAACATCTAATGCATCGCAGAAAGGTGAATAACTCCATGCTGCAAAGTCTCTACTGTGGAATGTGGAAGAAGTAGCCCTTCCTCACCTCACTGGGTAATTGCTTTGAAGTATGAGATATAATTACCATTATCTTAGTCCATGTAACTATGTGTCATAAAATGATGAGTACTTAGTGTGTGGCAGACTGAAAATAGAAGGATCTGAAATAACCTCTGTTGGGTTATAGAATTATGGGTGTAAGTAAGTGTGGCTAGCCAGGTGAAAACTTTGGAATCCTTTTGGAATGAAACATCCAGATTGTATCTAGCATACATTTTTACTGTCAGAAAAACATATCCTTCTCAGAAAGCCACTTTGTGTTTGAAGTGTTTAAAGTGTTTTAAAATGATTTCCTGGTGTCTGGATGTTTGTTGTAGTGAGTTGGCTCAAGGAAGCCTTGCAGGGAATGTGTGTTGCTCACTTCTGGCTTAGAGGCAGGAGGATACATGTGACATCCTAGGAGGGCTGCTGTGGGAATGCATAGTGAAGAAGGATAATAACAGGTGGATGCTGACCTTGGTTCCCACCAGCTGCTGGCTACCTTATCTCAGAAGGGATAGATAACGGACACCTCGTTACTGAGGAGAACAAGGCGTGGTTTATGCTGATGGAGTGGGTTGTCCTTGACTAATTATGCTGATGTGCAGGCCTGTGCTTTGTGCCCTGAGAGTATATATTGAGAGCCAAAATGATCAATAAAGGTCTGGCATAACTCACATTGAATTGTCTGAAGTCCATGTGGCATTGCCTTGATCATGGTGATCTGCAGGGCCTTGACCACGTTCTCACAGCGAGCTAAACAGGTTTCTGCAACAGGCTGCAAGTAGGTACTGGTGGCTTTGAACCCCTTATGTTCAAGGGTGGAGTTTGGTGGGTCAGCCAAGGGTGCTAGGAAGCAGAAGGAGTAGTCACACAGATGGCAGGTTATGTTAGAGGTAAGTTCATGCAGCCCTCGAGCCCAGAGAGCAACTCTGTTATCTATGTTTATACTCTTGTTCTTGTACATCTCAGCAAGCCTATGAGTGCAGTAGCCATCACCATTGTTTCCTTTTCACAGCCTATCATCTAATTCTTCTCACCAAAACATTCCAGCTAGCTTCAAAGTAGCACAAATCCTGATGTCCCATCCCATTTCTTTGATTTTAATGAGCTCAGTTTGAGTTTTTGTTTGGTTGGTTGTTTAGGTGTGGTGAGTTTTGCTTGGTTGGTTTGGATTGCTTTTCTGGAAAGACTGATGAAAACAATCAAGATTAAGACAAATGCTTTTTTTCTTCTAAACTTAAAGTTTGGGTACAGACCTGGGCTCTGATTTCACATAGGTTTCATGTAATGGCAACTCAGTTGAATTAAGTGAACTTAATCCTGGTTTACATAAACAGAACTGAGAGGAGAATCAAGTCTTCCATGTTAACAGAGATGGGCAACTGTATAACCAACTGGCATACAGTAGGCACCACTAAAATCTTGACATTTACTGCTCATAGTAGTTAAATTTACTGTGCTATTTGCAGTATTCCCAAGTCTAAGAGTAGGAAATCCTTTAAATACTGCAGTAAAAGTAAATCCCATGGTGTGATAAATGTCAGGATTTAAAGGAACCCAATGCTGCTGTTGTTTTCTTCTTTTATTGCTGTGTTCAGACTTCTATGTTGTTTGCTGTTGTTGTTGGGGGCTTTTTGGGGAGTTGTTTTTTGGGGGTTTTGCTGTTGTTGTTGGTTGGTTTGGGGTTTTTTGGGTGAGTTTAGGTTTTTTGGTTGTTTTTTTTTTGTTTGCCTTTTTTTTTATTTGCTTTTTTGTTTGTTTTGGTTGGGGTTTTTTTTTGCTTGCTTGGTTTTTGTAGGGTAGAGTTTTGGGGTTTTAGTTTGAGCTTTGAGGCTGGCTGAAACTTGCTGTTGATAGCATATTTTCTCAAATACTCTCATTTGTAGCAATCTCACCTTTGTGGTATGTGTGTCACAGTAAAAGGTGCTTGAATTTACTTTGAGATGTGTGTGACCATCCTTGCTGGATCCACCTACTTAGTTACACCTTTTAGTGAGGAGTGGAGGGGCTCTGAGAATCATTCCACTGATTCTCTCCCACTCAGGGCTTCTACTGGAGGGAGAACCAAGTACAGAGCTGATCAGAGAATCACAGGAACATTCCATTTAGAAAAGGACTTTAGGATCATCAAATCCAACAGTTATCCCTACTCGACAAAGTTCACCGTTAAAGCATATCCCCAGGCACCACATCCAAATGACTTTTAGAATTGTAGAATCAACCAGGTTGGAAAAGACCTCCAAGATCATCCAGGCCAACCTAGCACCCAGCCCTGTCCAGTCAACGAGACCATGGCACTAAGTGCCTCATCCAGGCTTTTCTTGAGCACCTCCAGGGACAACAACTCCACCACCTCCCTGGGCAGCTCATTCCAATGCCAATCACTCTCTCTCACAAGAATTTCCTCCTAACATCCAGCCTACACCTCCCCCAGCACAACTTGAGACTGTGTCCCCTTCCTGTGTTGCTGGTTGCTGGGAGAAGAGACCAACCTCACTTATCTACAGCCTCCCTTCAGGTAGTTGTAGATGGCAATAAGGTCACCCCTGAGTCTCCTCCTCTCCAGGGTTGGGAACTCAACCATCTCCCTGGGCAGCCTAATCCAATGCCTGACCACTCTTTCTGTGAAAAATGTTTCCTAACGTCCAGTCTAAACCTACCCAGTCACAGCTCAAGGCCATTCCTTCTCGTAATGATGACATTGGCTTTCCAGTGCTTTTGGTAGAGGAACCTATCCCACCATTTTCACAGTATCTTCACAGATGCACACAGCATCACTTTTCCCTCCACTGAAATGGCAGAAATTATAGAAAGTGTTAGTGAACAGTTCAGGCAAAATAGGCACTTTTGCATTGATGCCAGACCAGATGTAAAAATCCCTTTGGTTTCTAGAGACAGGTGACTTTGTAACTCTCTCTGATTCACACAAACTATGCCTCAATCTACATTTAAGTGGGTTTGTATATCCCACCAAATAACTAGATGTATCCTTAAATGCTAAAAGACCTTCTACAAATGTGAACTCTGAGTCAGTTTATGAGCAAATGAAGGTCTTTCCCATGAAAGCAGAGATTCATTTTCGTGGCTAGGCAGTATTCATATCATAGAATCCTAGAATCATAGAATCAACCAGATTGGAAGAGACCTCCAAGCTCATCCACTCCAACCTAGCACCCAGCCCTAGCCAATCAACTAGACCATGGCACTAAGTGCCTCATCCAGGCTTTTCTTGAACACTTCCAGGGACAATGATTCTACCACCTCTCTGGGCAGCCCATTCCAATGCCAATCACTCTCTCTGTGAAGAACTTCCCCCTAACATCCAGCGTATATCTCCCCTGCCACGACTTGAGACTCTGTCCCCTTGTTCTATTGCTGGTTGCTTGGAAGAAGAGATCTACCCCCACCTGGCTACAACCTCCCTTCAGGTAGTTGTAGATAGCAATGAGGTCTGCCCTGAGCCTCCTCTTCTGCAGGCTGCACACCCCCAGCTCCCACAGCCTCTCCTCACAGGGCTGTGCTCCAGGCCCCTCACCAGCTTCATCGCCCTTCTCTGGAGACATTCCATTATATAACATGCAACAATCATTCTGAACTGTAACAGGAGTGTCACTGAATTTGCCTCTTCCACCTCCTTTATCCCCCCCCAACTCCCAACCAAAATGGAGTTGGTTCAGGACTGGGAAATCTGGAAGGACAGTAGGAAATTTGTGCAAAGTTTGGAGCAAGTCAGTGCTGCAGAATCACTAGTGGCTACTTGCCCCATTCAAAACCATCCCCTCTTTTGTTACGAGAAGGAAGGGAAGAGGAACAAAGGGTGACAGTAAAAGGATAGGGGGAAATGTGTATTACTGTCCTGGCTTGAATGCAATGTCTATTTTTGGAGAAGAGTTAATAGTGCACTGCCAGTGGACTGGTTCCTCTCCATGCACAACTGTTGGGGATGTCCTCTCAAATCTGGCTAGCGCCTGGTTAGCTGGCATGTAACATAAAGCAGGAAATATGAGTGTGCCAGGCATATATAACTGTATGTGTGCCACTCCTGGTCCATCTGCAGAGTAATACTGCACCTGCCAGTTGGTTTAGCT
Source organism: Tricholaema leucomelas (assembly GCA_013400475.1). NCBI lineage: Eukaryota > Metazoa > Chordata > Aves > Piciformes > Lybiidae > Tricholaema lacrymosa > Tricholaema leucomelas. The sequence continues at coordinate 179,947 of WAAF01019572.1, forward strand.
GGCTGGGGGGAGGAGGGAAGGAGGAGAGAGTATGTATTATTGGACAAGGAAAGACCATGGTCTTCTCAGTTTTGTGTCACTGCTCCTCTCGTTTCCTTTCTCTTTACAACAGAGTCCAACAAACACTACAGTATGTTTTCCAAACATGGCTCTTTGGGACTGGGTGCTTTTGAGGTACTGCTCATGCAGGGAAAAGACTCTGTATTGTGGTTATTTTAGTGAGCAAAGCTGTCAGTGTACGCAGGTTTGTACACCTCTGGATGTCATATCTTAACTTCAAACCCCATTTTTACACACAGAGGATTGTATTAATAATTTGGAACCTTTTCCACACGCACAGAGAAAAAAATCTAAGTTGCCTGTAAAGCAATACATTTCCTTACTGCTCATCAATCATTTTTCTTCTGGAAAAAAAAAATTCAGCAATCATTAAGAGCCTTAAATCATAAAACCTAACTGCTCCTGAATAAAGAAAATTTGGAACTTGATGGGTGTGACCTACTATTTCATCACAGAGAGAGTGATCTGCCATTGGAATGGGCTGCCCAGGAAGGTGGTGGAGTTGTTGTCCCTGGAGGTGCTCAAGAAAAGCCTGAATGAGGCACTTAGTACCATGGTCTAGTTGATTGGCTAGGGCTGGGTGCTAGGTTGGACTGGATGATCTTGGAGGTCTCTTCCAATTTGGTTGATTCTGTGATTCTATTCTATGAATCTATCCTGTAAGTGCCAGGAGACTGAGTTTGGGGATGGAATAAACCAGCAATCAGCTGACAATAAGGATGCTCCATCCTCGGTGTAGGTAGCAAAATCTTCATCCCAAGCTTTATTCCTTTATTCCTTTATTTAGCTTTCCAGAACTCCTACTGTCTCTCAGTGGGACAAGAAAGTTTTGATGTTTTCTTGATCCAGATTTCTAAAAGGTGTTCTTGCCTTCAGGTCTCTTCAGTGACTCTAAGAAAATGTTGTGTTCCTCCATTTCCGCTTGGGTTTGTTTTTTTTTATTCCATCACTGCAATCTCAGTATCTCAACATTTCCCTGACAAGATTTGTGTCATCCATATTTCTCTAGAGTCCATCAATGGTATTCTGGAAATAGCAACCAGAGCTAAATTTCTGCATCTTTGGCAAAGTGTTAGGTTTAGCTCTTGCTAGCAAGAAAAAAAAAGCCTGTCTTGGATTTTCTGCACAGAGCCCACAGGCCTCTTTTCTGTACTATATTAGTATGTGTTTGACTTTTGTGGTCAGGTACAGGAAATATGAACTGTTGGTGCACATATGTTCATGGCAAATGTCTTCTCCTTGTCTTCTCATAATGGATTTATTGATTCCAGTTTTCTCTGTCATCTTAGACATGCACATGTACACCATGCCAGACTGGACAGTGCAAGCCAGACATTATGATATCCAGGTTTCTGGTGGTGATGGTGGAATGGTGACAGGTTAAGATTACTACTTTTATTGCCAGGGAGACAGGTTGTGGTGGTTCACGAGAAAGATGTTAGAGGGTGACCATGTTAATTTTGTGAACTGTAAAAACAAGGTGTAGTGATGCTAAAACTTACTTTTCAAATCATAGAATAAGCCAGGCTGGAAGAGACCTCCAAGATCATCCAGTCCAACCTAGCTAATTAACTAAACCATGGCACTAAGTGCCTCATTCAGTCTTTTCTTTAACACCTCAATGGACAGTGACTCCGCCACCTCCCTGGGCTAGTCCATTCCAATGCCAATCACTCTTTCTGGCAACTTCCTCCTAATATCCAGCCTAGACCTCCTCCAACACAACTTGAGACTGTGTCCCCTTGTTCTGTTGTTGGTTGCCTGGGAGAAGAAAGCAAACTCACCTGGCCACAACCTCCCTTCATGTAGTTGTAGACAGCAGTGAAGTCACACAGTACTCATGTGGCCTCACCAGTCCTGAGTACAGGGTGACAATCACTTCCCTGATCCTGCTTCTCACACTATTGCTGGTACAGCTCATGATGCTGTTGGTCCCCTTAGCCAGCTGTGCACACCTCTGGGTTATATTCAGTGGACTGTAGATCAACAGCCCTGGATCTATCTCTGCTGCTTGGCAGCTTTCCGGCCACCATCCACCAAGCCTGTAATGTGGCATGGGGCTGTTGTGACCAAGTGCAGGTCCTGGCACCTGGCCTCTGATTCTCATACAGTTGTCCTTAGCCAATTGATCTGGCCTGTCCAGACCTCTCTGCAGAGCCTTCCTATTCTCCACCAGATCAATTCTCCCTCCCAGCTTAGTATCATAGAATGAACCAGGTTGGAAGAGACCCCCAAGCTCATCCAGTCCAACCTAGCACCCAGCCCTATCCAATCAACTAAACCATGGCACTAAGTGCCTCATCCAGTGTTGAGGGGGCATTTAATCACTTTGTCCAGGTCATTGATAAAGATAGTGAAGAGGACTGACCCTAATATTGAGCCTTGGGGAGCACCACTGCTGACCAGCCACCAAATGGATTTTACTCTGTTCACTGCCAGTCTTTGGGCCTGGCCAACCAGTGAGTGTTTTAGCCAGAAAAGCATCCATGCACCCAAGCCATGAGCAGCCAGTTTCTCCAGGAGAATGCTGTGGGAGGCTGTGTCAGATGTTTTATTTGTATCACAGTATCACCAAGGTTGGAAGAGACCTCTTTGATCATCAAGTCCAACCTGTTACCACAGAGCTCAAGGCTAGACCATGGCACCAAGTGCCACGTCCAATCCTGCCTTGAACAGCTCCAGGGACGGCGACTCCACCACCTCCCTGGGCAGCCCATTCCAGTAGCCAATGACTCTCTCAGTGAAGAACTTTCTCCTCACCTCGAGCCTAAATTTCCCCTGGCGCAGCCTGAGGCTGTGTCCTCTTGTTCTGGTGCTGGCTGCCTGAGAGAAGAGAACAACCTCCTCCTGGCTACAACCACCCCTCAGGTAGGAAAAATTAGCCATGTACCTATGCTGCTGTGACCCAGTCATTTCTCAGCCTATTCCTTCCAATTCTCCTCTCCTACTCAATATTCAACTCAAAATAAAAGACCTTTGGGGCATAAAACACATTTTCCCAATGTTCTTAAAGGCGCCAAGGTATTTTGGGAGGTAGTAGAGAAAGTGCAAGTGTGGCTATAGACACTAGTCCCTAGATCTGTTTTAAAATGAGAAAGTAACTGCTTAGCAACTAAAGCGGTGCCTCCTCAAAATAACAGCTAGGAAGTCAAATTGTTCACATTAAATAGTATCTTTTTGATGGAACACCACAAGATGTAAAACACTCTGTGGCAGAAGTAAAGATGGGAGAATCTGTCCTGAAAGAAATACAAAATGGAGTCCCAAAATGACAGCAAACTTGTTCAGCCAAAGGTCAAGTCATCATAGAGTCATAGAATCAATCAGGTTGGAAAAGATCTCCAAGATCATCCAGTCCAATCTATCACCCAGCCCTAGACAATCAACTAGACCATGGCACTAAGTGCCTCACAGTAATGAGGTCTGCCCTGAGCCTCCTCTTTTGCAGGCTGCGCACCCCCAGCTTCCTCAACTGCTCCTCATGGGGCTGTGCTCCAGGCCCCTCACAGGCCTTGCTGTCCTTCTCTGGACACCTTCTAGCACCTCAACATCTCTCTTGAATTGAGGAGCCCAGAACTGGACACAGCACTCAAGATGTGGCCTGTGCAGTGCTGAGTACAGGGGCAGAATAACCTCTCTTGTCCTACTGGCCACACTGTTCCTGATCCTGGCCAGGATTCCATTGGCTTCCCTGGCCACCTGGGCACACTGCTGGCTAATGGAGACATTCCTTTTCTAGGCACTGGAAAAGCAATGAGGCTCACCATACAAATACCATTTCCCATCAAAAGAAAACACCATGGCAGTCTCTGTTCTCTGCTTTCCTATATTTCCATTAAAAAAAATAAAAAGAAGGAACAGTAAAGAAACAAAACAGATGTTTGCTTCTGGAATGGTGACATTCTTTCTGCTTATTTCTTTGCAAGGATTATTTTAACATACCAAAGAAAAAGCTGAGGTGAAATCTTAGTGAAACTCTAGCTAATTTGTGACTGCAGGCACTGTCTTCCAGTTGTGCCCTATCACTACATCTCTCATTTCTTCCCATTCTTCTCAGAGAGCATCTGCAGTGAGATCTGTATCTATGTCGTTGTCCACTTGCACTAAACTAGTGTTGAGGGCAGTTGCAATGCCCTAAAACTGGAACACAGCCCTGAGGAGAGGGCAAAGGAGCTTATTCTTCTGTACTCAGCACTGGTCAGGCCACACCTTGAGTCCTGTGTCCAGTTCTGGGCTACTCAGTTCAAGAGAGATGTTGAGATCTCAGAACATGTCCAGAGAAGGGCGATGAAGTTGGTGAGGGGCCTGGAGGTTGGTAAGGAGAGGCTGAGGGTGTTTAGCCTGGAGAAGAGGAGGCTCAGGGGGGACCTCATTGCTGTCTACAACTACCTGAAGGAGGCTGTAGCTAGGTGGGGGTTGGTCTCTTCTCCCAGGCAACCAGCAACAGAACAAGGGGACACAGTCTCAAGTTGTGCTGAGGGAGGTCTAGGCTGGATGTTAGGAGGAAGTTGTTGTCAGAGAGAGTGATTGGCATTGGAATGGGCTGCCCAGGGAGGTGGTGGAGTCACCGTCCCTGGGGGTGTTGAAGCAAAGCCTGGATGAGGCACTTAGTGCCATGGTCTGGCTGACTGGCTAGGGCTGGGTGCTAGGTTGGATTGGATGATCTTGGAGGTCTCTTCCAACCTGCTTGATTCTATGAATCTATGATTTCGAGACAAAATGTTCCAAACCAGAATGCCCTAATATTGGTTTTTAAAACTTGAGAGCTTTAACTTCATCTTCCATTTTTCAGTCTCTTTGATGTCTGAAACTGTTCGTTGATTTTAGACTAAATGTGTGGGTTGTTGTGGTCAGTCTCAAACTCTATATTTGGTGGCTAAACTCTTCTCAGGGGCAAATTGCCCTTTCCTAGTTAATTTGTTCTTAGCATTACCCTTTGACAGAAGTTGATAAATCTTGGGACTATGATTCTGTTTGTTTGTATCAGCACAACAGTGCATATCTGGCATTACTCCCCTTTTCCTTTAAGAAATAAGCATTTCTCTCTAACCAGTGTGTTCCTAACCTAATGGTTTGGGAACAATCTTCTGATGTAATGAGTGGTCTGCCTTGTCTTTGTATTAATTTTTCTTCTCACTGATGACTCCTTAGAAATCTGCTATCAGGAAGATATAGGAATGTTTCCTCAACTTCTTTTCTCTGGCTTGCTGCAAGCTGTCACATGCAGGTTTCTCTCCTTGCATTTTCTTATTTCCCTTTGTAGACTGCTCTTGTTAGCTTTAATTACAGCAGTGGAGGACAGTATGCTAAAGAGCTCCCCAAGGAGGTGGCACTAATGGTCACATGTCCCCCCTGAGTGACAGCATCCGTTCTGGTTGCAGTACTACAAAGACATGGGGGCAATTCTTGTATGGATTGGTAAACGGACTTTATGTGAGAAGATAAATTAGCAGGCATCTGCGTTTCCTATTTGAATAGGCTATGTGTGACTCAGTAAGCCTTTTGTTCAGTGGGCTAAAAAATGGCATGCAACCCCTCATCAGCATTGAAATTTTAAAGCATATTAAATTACTATGGCATATTTTTGAGCCATATGAGGGTGAAAAAACCCCATGTAGCATTTAGCACTGAGCCTTCCAAGCCTTCGACTTCAAGACTGAAACAGAAAATTAAGAAAATAATAGCAAAAAAATCCCAAACCCCAACCCCCTGAATGGTTTGTGTAAAGAAAGAAGCTAAGACATGTGTGAAATACTATATTCTGTAGTGGTTTTATTACAGTGTCAGTGCACACTCTGCGTGCATCCATATGCTACAGATTCCCAGTGCTGGTTTTGTGGCTCGTATAAAGCATACTGAGATTTACATCGCGGGACGCAACTTTTGGAGGTGTTTTTACACCAACCTTGGCCAAAATACAGCATGTGACTTTTAGTCTGCACCCGCTGCTGCATTTGTCAGAGGTTGTTTTTGGCAAGTAAGAACACTGGGCTCTGCATACTGTGCACTGTTAATGTACCTTAGCTCTGCCTTGTGGTAGTAGTGAATCGTTAACGTACTTTAGCTCTGCCTTGCGGTAGTAGTGAATCAGGTGACTAAAGGGAACAGTATTTTCCATGCACAATATCATTGCAATTTGGAGTCACATGGAAAAGTTGGTACTGCAACATCTGCATAGTCACTGTCCTAAGGACAAGGGGAAAAAGCAATACTGCCATTCTTGTTTTCTTGTATCTAACATAAATAAAACAACCAGGATAGAAGCATAGAATGGCTTAGGTTGGAAAGGACCACAAGGATCATCTAGTTCCAACCCCCCTGCCATGGCCACGGACACCCAACCCTAGATCAGGTTTGTCAGAGCCTCATCCAGCCTGACCTTAAACACCTCCAGGGATGGGGCCTCAACCACTTTCAGGGTCCTCCAAGGATCACAAGGATCATCTACTCCAACCTCCCTGCCATGGGCAGGGACACCTCTCAACTGGACTCATCTGGTCAAGGCCTCGTCCAACCTGGCCTTCAACACCTCCGGGGAGCAGGCATCCACAGCATCCCTGGGCAGCCTGTTCCAGAGCCTCATCACCAGTCTAAACCTACTCTCCCTCAGCTTAAAACCATTCCCTCTTGTCCTATTGCTAGACACCCTTATGAAAAGTCTTCCAGCCTTCCTGTAGGATCCCTTCAGATATTGGAAGGCATCTCTAAGGTGTCCCCTCCCCTATGTGACATGGAAAGAATTTTGAAAAACATTTTTAGGGGGGTTTTGAAACATAATTATAATTAGTAGCACAAAGGGAAGTGAAATTGGAATGTGCTATTTACACAGCGTGTGCAAAGTCTTTGAGTCAGACTTAGCCTTTATTTACTTAGTCTGTATGAAATAGATTACAACACTCACCTCTCTGATTAAGCCATTAGCATGCTTTTTGAAGACTGTTAAATACTACTGCTCTCAAATAATGCTTCTCCTGTTACTGTTGTTAATAGTGATAATTACTGCAGGAAGAGTAATGCCATATATGTTATAGCAGAAGAAGAGTCACTCTCTAAAGAGCCAAGTTCCGTGCCGAAGAAGACAATGAAACATCTATGTCAGGAACTGTTAAGCATGAAGATGAGAGTATTCCATGTTGTCCAACACAGCAATAGGCTTGCTTTCTTACAATGCTAGCCAAAAGCAGGGAGGGAGGATGGTGGGAGAAGAACAATAGATCAACAGTTCTCTCTATGTTTAAAAATTCACAGCACCTCTGCTACACCAGAATATTATGTGACTATAGCGTTAGGCCTCTGATTTATACCAACAGATGCAGGGAAATTCCAAATTAAGGCTGTCATTCTCCCCCCTCACTGCAGGTCCTCTGTTGGTACAACTTTATGTAGCACCTCTGTGCTCAGTGGAGAGATGCCAGTTTACACCAGCTGAGGATCTGGCCCACTGCGGCGCAGGGGTCTTAGCTCTGTTTAAATCAGATCCGCGGTTATTGGTTACCGGTTACAGTTGCACCATACTTACTATATATTTACAACATGCAGGTGTAAAACACACACAGGAAGGTCATAAATTTGGAAGCTCACCATTAAAAATCCTCCTGGTTACGAACGGACTTTTGAAACGTCCCCTTTGATTTATCCTCAAAAGATGTAGCCCGGCAGGGTAAAATATGCAAGCACTATGCCTTTAAAACACCAAACCCAAGTGAGTTTTAATAACCTATCAGGATCTTAGTCCATCATAACATTTAATCTGCTTTACATCTCACTTCCTAATCGCTACTTTCATTCCAATTGTGAGCAGAGAGGGTGGGGGGAGAGATGAGAATTTCAGATAAGTGCCAGTAAAACAAGTTTGCTCTACAGCTGGCAAGCGCCGTGCACACGTTAACGGTGCCTTATGGCAGTATTCAATCAAATGATTCTATAAACTAAAAATAATCACCCTAATACTAATACCTATTATTCTTCATTGTTACTGGTCGCTATGGCGCTGCATCTGACTATGAAGAATTCACCGCCGTTATTACCCTCAGTGTCTCTCTCTCTCTGAAATGTGATCTAATTGCAGAATCCACACCTGTTCGACAGTTCAATAGAAGCCTGCTTTTGATGGAAGCAGACTTTCAAGCATACACAGGCACACACTTGCACACAAATGCGTGCACACACAGACACGCGCCCCGGTTCACGGCAGACTTCAGCTGGAAGGAAAATAGAGTGTGAGTTGATCAGAAAATAATATTGCGAGGAGTGAAAAAACTGGGGGGGGTGGGAAAAAAGAAAGAGCTTGTGTTTTGTGGTCATTGGAAGATTGCTGATGGGTGCATAAATAAAGCATGCTGGAACATCTGTTCTTTGTTGTGCATTCAGCTTTTTAATGTCTTCAAAGAGCAGCACTGACGCATCACTGACTACCACTCCCCATTCAAGCAACATTTTACCAGAAAATAATAAACCTTCCTGGTGGGGTGCAAGGAGCCAAGGCATTTGGGCAATGCCATTAATTTGGAAATCTCTCTCTCTCTCTCTCTCTCTCTTTTTTTTTTTTTCCCTGGGATTTTTAAATATCTCTCCCTTTGAACATTGTTCAAATTTTGGGATCCAGCCTGGAGTCTCTATCAGCCTGAGCAGTAAATCAGCCTTGAATATTCCACTCAAACCTTTTCTTTCTGGAAAAATAAAATCCCTGAAAGGAAGAGGCTGATGTCAAGTCAAAGTTTATATATGTTTTGCCTCACCTCTTAATTCTATTAATGTAAAAAAGAAAAAAAAAAAAAAGATCTGCCTGAAGGGGTTGGTTTTTTTTTCCCTCTTAAGTTACAATATTTATTTGTACTGGTGAAATTCAGCAGCAGCAAAGACCCCTGACAGTTTAACAATATTGGCTGGTTATTTTGATACACTGTGCTAGGCAGCAAAAGATTAAAACCAGAGCATCCTAGACTGAGAGAAACCAGCTTGAATTCTAAAATAAAATTTTAGCAGCATGGATTTCTCTTGCCATAGGCTATGAGGCTACTATGAATTTCAGATGCATCTCCAGAGCTGTCAATGAGGTGGAAAGATGGGATTGGCATTACAAAGATTTGTTGCACTGTGATTCAACGTAATTGCAGACGAAGGTATAGCAACATTAAATTGCAGCTGAGAAAGAGTGTTTATGCATGTACAGTATAGAAGAGGCATTTGCCCTACCACTCTAGGATCATGACAGGATTTTTTTTTTCCTTTTACTGCTTTCTTCTGCTCTGCTCCTTCTTTCTAGGTCACAGCTCAGAGATATTGGAATACCAATTAGATGCTGGTGGGTTACATTCATAATGAGCCTGGTGATGGTCTTGTGACGGAATACTTCAGAAAGCATAAACACATTTTAGGACTGTTTGGTAATTAGACACTGTAATGTCTCTGCAAGATTTTTGACCTCAGAATCATAGAATCAACCAGGTTGGAAGAGATCTCCAAGATCAGCCAGTCCAACCTAGCACCCAGCCCTAGCCAGTCAACTAGACCATGGCACTAAGTGCCTCATCCAGGCTTTTCTTCAACACCTCTAGGGACAGCGACTCCACCACCTCTCTGGGCAGCCCATTCCAATGCTGATCACTCCCCCTGTCAAGAACTTCCTCCTAAGTTGATTGTTCATCTTCATTTTATCTGCTCTGACAACTTCTGTTGTGGCATAGTCTGGTGCAAGGAGTGGAGGTGCAAAGAGTAGATTCAAGTGTGCCCCTGACATCAGTGGGTACAATTCCTCTGCCTTTGTTAGCAACATCAATCTCCAAGAAGCTTCTTACCAAAGTTTTGCCTTCCTGGATCACCTGGTATCTGATCTTGAGGTTCATTCCTGTCGCTTCTAAGAAAAAACACATTTTTGTTTGGCTGAAAAAAAGTATAAGATGTATATTTTCTTCCTCAGCATATTATAAAGCCTGTGGCATGACTGTGTTACTACTAACATCAAAGGTTCATCAAAGGATGTGTTGCTATTGGTTTAAACAAGAGCAGGAACAGTATCATCAACATCACGAAAATTCTCACAGTGCTTTGAGATTCTCAGATGCAGGCAGATAGGAAGAGAGAGACACGATTTATCTCAAGCATTGAAAAGCTCAAGTGAATACTTTTGAGGCTCACAGGGCTGTTGGAAGAATCTTCCCAGGGAGGTGGTGGAGTCACTGTCTCTGGATGTGTTCACTTAGTGCCATGATCTGGTTGATTGGCTAGGGCTGGATGCTAGGTTGGACTGGATGAACTTGGAGATCTCTTCCAACCTGCCTGATTCTATGATTGCTATGCGTGAGATCCTTGTCCTTGCAGCAGCTTGGTGCTTGACCAAATCTATTTAGCAATAGATTTCATTTTCATAGTGTCCCTAACAAAAAGAAAATAATCCTGTTTTGATCTCCTGGCTGGGGAGCCAAGTTGCAGAGCAGTTGGAACAGCTTTCAGATGGAGCTGAATTTCACTGAAATCGGGGTGATACCCAAGATTTTGAATGCCATCCATCTCTTCCTGCTAGTGTCCTTGCTACTCCTGGCACAGGACTGGCTTCTCTTCAGAGATGGCTCGACTACCTTACTCATATCTGGTCAACAGAGTTGCAAAGAGAGGAACATATCCCTTCTCCTACACCTTTGCCTTTTGTGAATCTGATATGATTCTGTTCATTAACCCAAGAACTGTTTAAAGGGGACACAGAAAGGGAACAGAAACCCACGTGTAAGGAAATCTTTTTACTGACAACGGAAGCAGGACAGGTTGACTTTAATAATGCAATATTTCAGTGTGATTTTTCCTCTGCTTAGAGATTCTCTTGCACATTTCCATTATGCTGTACTTACATAGTAATTGCTCATTGACCATTTAATTACACAAGGCTGTCACCTTTACTCATACTTGGTACATGGTTTCCAAATAGTCACTTTGGTATCGTAGAGGTGGGGACCAGTTCATCCAACAGCAGTAGTCAATATGAATAGGGGGAGCAAAACCTGGCCTGGAATAATTACCTTGTAGCAACATAGTGTTTACATAGTAATTACCTTATTATTTTTATGAAAAAAATAAATGATTATTTTTGTCCTCTAGCCCAGAGTGCAGGCCACACAGTAATTACTTTTGAGCATAAGTATAATTGTACAAAGGCACTTTTTATTTCTCGGCTTCTCTTCGACATGCACACAGTTAAATGTATTCTCTGCACGCTGTTAGTCTGAGTATTTATCATTGCGTCTCATTTAAGTCCTGAATCAAACAGTCCTTTTACATTGGCCTCATAGAATCAACCAGATTGGAAGAGACCTCCAAGATCATCCACTCCAACCTAGCACCCAGCCCTAGACAGTCAACTAGACCATGGCACTAAGTGCCTCATCCAGGCTTTTCCTGAACACCCCCAGGGACGATGACTCCACCACCTCCCTGGGCAGCCCATTCCAATGCCAATCACTCTCTCTGGCAACAACTTCCTCCTAACATCCAGCCTAGACCTCCCCCAGCACAACTTGAGACTGTGTCCCCTTGTTCTGTTGCTGGTTGCCTGGCAGAAGAGACCAATCCCCACCTGGCTACAGCCTCCCTTCAGGTAGTTGCAAACAGCAATGAGCTCTGCCCTGAGCCTCCTCTTCTCCAGGCTGCACACCCCCAGCTCCCTCAGCCTCCCCTCACAGGGCTGTGCTCCAGGCCCCTCACCAGCTACCTTGCCCTTCTCTGGACACCTTCCAGCACCTCAACATCTCTCTTGAATTGAGGAGTCCAGAACTGGCCACAGCACTCAAGGTGTAGCTTGATCAGTGTTGAGCACAGGGACAGAAGAGCCTCCCTTGTCCTACTGGCCACATTACTCCTGATCCAGGCCAGGATGCCATTGGCTCTCTTGGCCACCTGGGCACACTGCTGGCTCATCTTCAGCTACTCTCTACCAGCACCCCCAGATCTCTTTCTTCCTGGCTGCTCTCAGCCACTCTGTCCCCAGCCTGTAGTGCTGCTTGGGCTTGTTGTGGCCAAAGTGCGGAACCCTGCTCTTGGCCTTGTTCAGTCTCACTCAATTGGCCTCTGCCCACCCATGCAGCCTGTCAAGGTCCCTCTGCAGGGCTCTCCTACCCTCCAGCAGATCCAGAGCTGCTCCTAGCTTGGTGTCATCTGCAAACTTACTGATGATGGACTCAATCCCCTGCTACAGATCATCAATAAAGATATTGAACAGGACCGGGCCCAGCACTGATCCTTGTGGCACACCACTAGTGACAGCTGCCAACTGGATGTGGCACCATTCACCACCACCCTCTGGGCCTGGTCTTCCAGCCAGTTCTTGACCCATATCAGAGTGAATTAATTAAATATAATATTATTTATAAAAAATATATTAAATGGTCATAATGAAGAAAATATTTGAGGATTTTGTGCTGGTTTTGGTTTGGTTTCATTTTTGTTTGGTTGGGTTTTTTGGTTGTGTTGGTTTGTTTTCTGTTAGTTTTTTTTTCAGAAAGCTATCACAATATTTATCTATGTTTACATTTCCTACCCCATGACTCTTCATCAGAGCATATCTTTCTCCCAGGCCTCCTGGGGCAATGGGTTAAATCCTTTTGCCTTTGGGAACATCTGTTAAAATCATATTTAAAAGCTAAAATGGACACAGAGATACACACTATGCTCCCTTGGCAGATGGGACCAGAGACTTGCTGGAGTGAATATACTCATTCACCACCTCATCTCCTTTTCATAGTCAGAAGTACTCCACTGATGACATTTCATGATGTTTGAGATGTGGGTAGGATGCCTGAAAAGACAGAGCTGGAGGGAGGGGAAAGAGGAAGAAGAGATAATATTAGAGAATCAATATGCCAGTGTACAACAAAGGCCACTCTCAAGCCTGAACTGACACTGTAGGTGGATTTTTACAGCATTTCTGTTTTACTAATTGGGATCAAATTTGAACATTCTGCAACATGGCTCAAAAATAGCTTCCACCAGACATGAGAAGCAAGTTTGGGGTTTTCAGCCTGAAGAGGAGAAGACTGAGAGGGGATCTAATAAAGGTGGGCCATGGATGTAAACTACAGCACAGGAAGTTCCACCTCAACAAGAGGATACAGCCTCAAGCTGTGCCAGGGCAGGTTTAGGTTGGATGTTAGGAAGAACTTCTTCACAGAAAGAGTGATTGGCATTGGAATGGGCTGCCCAGGGAGGTGGTGGAGTCACCATCCCTGGAGGGGTTAAAAGGAGACTGGATGTGGCACTTGAGGCTATGGTCTAGTGATGAAGGATGTTAGGATGAGGGTTGGACTGGATGCTGCTGGTGGTCCTTTCCAACCATAGCGATTCACAGTGATGAGATGTTGTGCTGAGGGATTTGGTTTAGTCAAGGACTTGTCAGTGTGAAACTAATGATTGGACTCAATGAGCTTGAAGGCCTTTTCCAATCTAAGAAATTCTGGGATCCTGTGACCAGTCTGGATGCATTCCTGTGTGACCTGCACTAGATTATATGGTCCTGCTCTGGCAGGGCAGCTAGACTTGATCTAGAGAGATCCCTTCCAGCCCCTAGCATCCTGTGATCCTGTGATTTTTTTCCCACACTTCTTTACCATCAGTTTCCAGACATTGCCATGATCACTGCAGAAAGAGACTACTGTACCCAAACCTTGGGTGAGTCACCAGTTAGCATGAATTTATTTCACCTCAATAAATTTGTGTCCATTGACACCTGAAGAGGCTCAGGCCCAGAACAGACTCATAAGTGTGTAAACATCTGGGATTCTTTAGAAGAACCATGGAATCATAGAATGGTTTAGGTTGGAAGGGACCTCAAAGATGATCCAGCTCCAACCACCTGCCATAGGTAGGGACACCTCCCACTAGAGCAGGCTGCTCAAGGCCTCAAGAAACATGTTATTTGAATACCATCCAGCAAGAATTCAGGTGAGAAGCTTCTCTAATATATGAGAGAGAAGAACTCCATATTTAAAATAGATAAAAACTATGGAGATAAAATAGATAAAAACTATGGAGATTAAAAAATCCATATTTATTTTGCTGTTAATCTACTTTTAATGTCATCCATAACTATCAATTAAATCTGCTTGAATGGCCTGATCACTAAATAAAAAAAAACAAATAAGGAAGTGTGCTAGTTTGAGCCTAGCTAGCATGTTTTGGTGAGAAGAACTAGATGATAGGCTGTAAAATGAAAACAATGGTGAGGTCTACTTCCCTCACAGTCTTGCTGGGATGTGTAAAGAAGAAAGGCAAAACAAAGATTACTTCACTTGCTGCTTCTCTTCGCTGGGGAGCTTTGCATGCTGGGGAGAAGCTGAGGCTGCTGGCTGGACTCCATCTTGCTTTCTAACCTCACCCTCCTTTGCTTGGCTGCTTCACCTTGCTTTTTAACCCTCTTGGCTGAACCTCCATTCTTCCTTGGGACTGGGGTAAGGTTGAGAGGGGTAGGGGGAAGGTGAGGGGTGGTGGAGAGCCCCTCCTGGGGACTCAGGTTTCTGGGAGGGGAATTGTGTTTGTGTTACCTTTTTTACCTTGTCTATTTCTGTCTATAACTGTATATACTGTAACTATCTGCTTGTACATTGTGCCAGCTGTAAATATAAGCTTCATTCAAATTTCCAGAGCCTGCTGAGTCTAGTCTGGGTGATTTCTAAAAGTGTGGGGGGTGGGGGATACCCAAACCATCACAGGAAGATAGCACAGGCCAATATCAGCTGATAATCTAACCCCCCATTGTATCAGAAATTAATAATCATTAATTGTGATTATTTCTGTATGAATATTAATTTTTATTTTTTAATATTTAAAAATCAAGGCAGTTCCCTGAGGTTCTTTGGATTTTCTGTCAACAGGAAGCAATTGCACAGAATTGAACAATTTCAACAATCAGAACTTGGAAAATAGGAATGTGAGAACAGGAAGGATTCTAACTATGCCTATGGAGTCTTGGCATTCACTCCAGCAGATGTACTCACGACTCTTCTGCTCCCTGAGTAAGTCTCCTGCATCAAAGACACTTTCAAACTCGTGAGGATGATCCTAGGGTAAAATACAAATATTCCAGGCAGAGGGAAGAGATGCTGCTGAGCTGGGGGCTGTGAGCTGCGTACACATGGCCGCCTATAACGAGCCACAGATGAGGAGAGGCAGGAAGGCTCAGGGCAGACACAGGCTGATGTAGAAAGGCTAATATAGAAAGGCTAAATACAGAAAGGAGTGCTTTCTAAATCATCCCCCTCTATATACTGCAGTTTGGAAATCCAGCTGGCCAACAGGCACCAGCACCATTGTTCTGGACAGTGAATTCACAGCTTTGTGCCTCCTTTGACCACACAGGCACGGTGAGGGCAGCACAAGACACCTGACATGTGGAGCTAAGCCCCCCTATCCCTCAAGGCTTTGCTGGGATCCTACCCTTATTGTTTGCTCAGCTAACTCACTCCCAGACTCTGCCACAACAGGAGGAGAAGAGCCAGGGTTAAACTGGCTTAGCAGGATTTATACCCTACCAGGACACCCACTTTTAAAAGGAAATTGCCAGATATTCTCTTTGGTGCTTGGGTATTTATGTTAATAGGTTACCTGAAATGTAAGTAGATTTGAGTGTCTGTTGCACTGAAGGCATGACAAAGATTTATAAAGCCTCATCTCGATGAGCAGGGTTCTCTGAGAATACTGACAGTGACTAATGCTGCCTGTGTCTCAATGGTGACACTCTATACCTTACCCATTTTCTACCGAGAACAATCATATTACTACCGATTAGTTCTTTCTAGCTACAAATGAAAACCCTCCTTGCCTATTGATTCACTTAGTTCAGTCATTTATGGTACACTTGAGTAGATGTGTTCCAGTTAAAAAAAAAAGGTGGAGAAATTTTCTACTGGTCGGTGATGGGGTTGGAGAATTGAGTTTGTGAGTTGATTTTACATCTGTAATAAAACCTGTATACAGATCTGTGGTTTATGGGAAGCATTTTTGGCCTTTGATCTCCATGTCACTCAGCACATATAGATCTGACCAGAAGAAAAGCAAAGGAACACTTCTTTTAGCTGGTGAGGGGCCTGAAACACAGCCCTATGAGGAGAGGACAAAGGAGGTTATTACTCAACACTGGTCAGGACACACCTTGAGTGCTGTGTCCAGTTCTGGACTCCTCAATTCAAGAGAGATGTTGAGGTACTGGAATGTGTCCAGAGAAGAGCAATGTAGCTGGTGAGGGGCCTGGAGCAGAGCCCTGTGAGGAGAGGCTGAGGGAGCTGGGGGTGTGCAGCCTGCAGAAGAGGAGGCTCAGGGCTGACCTCATTGCTGTCTACAACTACCTGAAAGGAGATTGTAGCCAGGTGGGGGTTGGTTTCTTCTGCCAGGCAACCAGCAACAGAACAAGGGGACACAGTCTCAAGTTGTGCTGGGGGAGGTCTAGGCTGGATGTTAGGAGGAAGTTGTTGGCAGAGAGAGTGATTGGCATTGGAATGGGCTGCCCAGGGAGGTGGTGGAGTCGCTGTGGCTGGAGATGTTGAAGAAAAGCCTGGCTGAGGCACTTAGTGCCATGGTCTGGTTGACTGCATAGGGCTGGGTGCTAGGTTGGACTGGATGGTCTTGGAGTTCTCTTCCAACCTCGTTGATTCTATGATTCCATGATTCTTTGCCAAAAATATGCAATTCATTTTGATGGATCCTTGGTTGTGGATGAACAGAGAGAAAGAAAAGAAGGATGTGGAAATATGAACCCAAGTGAAGAAAGAATGATAAGAGAGAAAACAGGCAAGGGAAAAAATGTGGTGCACAGTAAGAAGGAAAGAGGAAGAACAAGACTTCAGAAGATAGTTGTTTAGCAGATAGTGGTACACAAAGACTTCTTTAAAGTGCCCTCTAATGTGCCCTCTAAGACTAGTAGATAGCTCACTGTTTCTATAGGTCAACATGAATTGATTTTCTTACCTAGACTTGATTTCTCATACTACCTGCAGTTATCTGAGAACTCTACTGGAATTGTTAATCTGATATAAACTCTGGTGGACTGGCTCTATTTTCTAAAGAATACCTGAGAACTTCAGTGGCTAAACACCTGTAGCTGGGCTGCAGAGGAGTTTAGAGGTTTAATTTTAGAGATTAGAGAAAGTATTTAGCTCTCTTGTTCATTCTGGCTCGGTTTGGATTTCCCTAGCCTTTGAATGCTCTTAACCCAAGATGAGAACTTGTTAAGAGGTCAAAACAACAACAAATTACAGTATTCAATCATCAGAAAGTCCCTATGAACAAGCAAAGTGTGGGGATCCTTCCACGGCTACAAGATACACAACAACTATGATGTGACCTTTCAGATTGCTTCCCTTGGGATGTCTGATGGACCTAACACAGGTCCTAGGAGAATAAACCTCCCCACCAACCTTAGTCTAGTTCCACTTCAGAGAGAAAGCTGAACTTGAAATAGTATCAGAAGTAAAGGTCAGTGCTTATTTACAGGAGTTTTATATTCTAGACTTCTGCCCTCTACTTTCTCTTTCCTTCCCCAGAGGTCTCTACTGAAATCATTCCACCCCTTGAACTACATCTTAGTAACAGTTTTTTCTTCATCCACAAACCAGGGCAAAAGCAAGTCCTGTCTTTTACAACACCTACTCAGGCAGCAGTATACTAAATCATGGAGGTTTTGTCCCATAATTTGTGTGCTTTTCCTATGCTGCCTTAGGTTTTCTTAGGTTTCAGTGTGTATCAGAGAACAAAGTATGCTTTTGGAAGAAAGTGCAGCTGAGTCCCTTGTTTTACAGGGAAGAGTTGCAAATAGGTCTGTCTTTCCAAGTATTGTGAAATGCCCAGAAGAAAAGGTCTTGATTGCAAGAGCATATATTAAAATTGAGACATTCACTTCTCCTGACATATCCTCCACTTTCAATCATACCTGTTCATTTTTTGTCCTTTAGTTGGTAGACAAAGAAACTCGATTAACAAAATTGGGGTTTCATCTAATGACTAGGAAACAGTGTGGCCAGGAGGACAAGGGAGGTTATTCTGCCCCTGTACTCAACATTGCTCAGGCCACACCTTGACTCCCATCTCCAGTTTTGGGCTCTTCAATTCAAGAGAGATGTTGAGGTACTGGAACGTGTCCAGAGAAGGTCAATGAAGCTGGTGAGGGGCCTGGAGCACAGCCCTGTGAGGAGAGGCTGAGGGAGCTGAGGGTGTGCAGCCTGGGGAAGAGGAGGCTCAGGGCAGACCTCATTGCTGTCTACAACTACCTGAAGGGAGGTTGTAGCCAGGTGAGGTTGGTCTCTTCCTCCAGGCACCCAGCAAGAGAACAAGAGGAGGACACAGTCTCAAGTTGCGGTGGGGGAGGTCTAGGCTGGATGTTAGGAGGAAGTTGTTGGCAGAGAGAGTGATTGGCATTGGAATGGGCTGCCCAGGGAGGTGGTGGAGTTGCCATCCCTGGAGGTGTTGAAGAAAAACCTGGATGAGGCACTTAGTGCCACGGTCTGGTTGATTGTCTAGGGCTGGGTGCTAGGTTGGACTGGCTGAGCTTGGAGATCTTTTCCAATCTGCTTGATTCTATGACTCCTTGTATCAGTGGAGATGTTCCTACTGACTTCAGTGGAAGCTGTGTGCAGCTCCTCAATTGTGATCTTTTTCCATCTAGTGAAGACAGTTGAGCATCTGGTGCTGTTCTAGCAAGCTTCTTACACAGCTTTGGTGAGAATTTTGAAGCTGACATAGAAAGTATTCTCCAGGGCTCACAAGCTTTTGTATCTTATTTTTTCTTGTTAGAAACACTCATGACACACTTGTGATACTGTTTGAATATGAAAAAATAGAAGAGAAAGCTAAACTGAGCATTGTAAAACATTCTGGGCAAGTGTTTGCTTCAGTTTAAAAATGGACTTGCTGCTCTCTGCTTAAACAATTTTTTAGCACTTTGGAAGAACTGAGCTATGTGATTGATCTTGGAACATGGAGTTCAATGTGCACCCCCACCCACCCCATCCCCCTCCCCTCCCGGACTCTGTAGGCAATACAGGTCTCCTGGAATACAAGGCCTGTGAGGAGAGGCTGAGGAAGCTGGGGTTGTTTAGCCTGGAGAAGAGGAGGCTCAGGGGGAACCTCATTGCTGTCTACAACTACCTGAAGGGAGGCTGTAGCCAGGTGGGGTTGATCTCTTCTCCCAGACAACCAGCAACAGAACAAGGGGACACAGTCTGAAGTTGTGGTGGGGGAGGTCTAGGCTGGATGTTAGAAGAAAGGTTCTTTGCAAAGAGAGTGATTGGCATTGGAATGGGCTGCCTAGGGAGGTGGTGGAGTCATTGCCTCTGGAGGTGTTGAAGAAGAGCCTGGATGGGGCACTTAGTGCCATGGTCTAGTCAATTGGCTTGGGCTGGGTGCTGGGTTGGACTGGATGATCTTGGAGGTCTTTTCCAGTCTGGTTGATCCTATGATTCGTTTGTGAAGCAATTATGCTGAAGGTAATACTGGCTCAGGCCTGATGAGGTTTCTTCTGAGTTTGGGTAAGTGGCTTCTCTATCCCCCACTGTAATAACTTCTTTTTCTCTTGTGAGCTGAAGGACATGAGTGACAGCCTTACCACGTAGCCAAACGATGTCTTAGGCTAAGTTTGAGGGGCCTTTGGCAGTGCGTACATCTAATGTAAGTCTAACCCTATTCATCTGTCCTTTTCCACTGGAAATAGCTCATCCAATTTTTTTAAAGTCCTATGAAGTAAACCTTATTGATTTTTCCTGTGATGGCACTGACAATCCAGAAGAAGGAGAAACACCACAAGATCTGTGTGATCAGTAACAGCAAAGGGACTCAGGCAGAATTTGCGTATCCAGTGTCAAATATTCTCACTAAACTACCTATTCCCTCACTATACAGTAAAAAAACCTGCTTAAAGGCTATGGAGTGAGAATCCCATTTAGGGAAAAGCAGTCAGCTCACGTATGTGCCATTAGTAGGAAGACTGGCAAATAAATTATCTACTGTGAATTGCACACTGATACAAATGCCTATGCGATGTGTGGCTCTTTGAATTCATTTACACATGCCGAGGTATATGTCTGCATATGAATATAACTGTATCTCCTCTCTCTCCTTACCTCTTCTCATGCATTGGTACAGGAAGTGGAAAAACAGCCATGGGACTTCTCAGACAGCAAGAGTCCCAAATTCCATATAGGCCTGAGCCAACTTGGGTTTTCTCCTCTGTTTTTAATCATTTCGGTAATGAGGCTCTCTCCTTGATGCCTGCTTACAAAACTCCCACTCACTCCAGAACACAGAATCACAGAATTTCTTAGATTGGAAAAGGCCTTCCAGATTGTCAAATCCAATCATTAATTTCACACTGACAAGTCCTTGACTAAACCAAATCCCTCAGCAAAGCATCTAATCACTATGAATCCCTATGGTTGGAAAGGACCACCAGCATCATCCAGTCCATCCTTCATCACCAGACCATAGCCTCAAGCACCACATCCACTCTCCTTTTAAACCCCTCCAGGGATGGCGACTCCACCACCTCCCTGGGCAGCCTGTTCCAGTGCCTGACCACCTGCTCAGTAAAGAACTTCCTCCCAACATCCAACCTAAACCTCCCCTGACACAACTTGAGGCCATTTCCTTTTGTCCTATCATTAGTGATTTGGGAGAAGAGACCAGCTCCAGCCTCACTACAACCTCCTTTCAGGTAGCTGTAGAGGGCAATAAGGTCCCCTCTGAGCCTCCTCCTCTCCAGACTAAACACCCCCAGCTCCCTCAGCCGCTCCTCACAGGTCATGTTTGCCAGACCTCTCCCCAGCCTCATCATCCTTCTCTGCACAAATTCAAGTTTGCTTCTAAGTGTGAGTCTGTTGAACAAGCTCTCATAGGTTGCCTATCACATCATTATTCTGTTCAAACATTTTTATTTCTCCAGAGCATTTAAAATACACAAACATGTGATTCCATGAGTAAATAATCCAAAGGAGATTACAAATACAGCTATAAATGTCAAAGTTCTCAAAACATTTCAGTGGCTCTATCTTCAGAAGAAACTGTTTGCAGGGAAAGCCCATGCCAGCGTGTTTTATTATTGTTATTACGTGTTAAATGTTACAAACTCAATGTTTGCCTCACATGTAAACTGTAGTCTCCAAATAGCTTTAAGAAGCACCTCCAACATTTGTACTAAGAGACAGAAGTATAATTTAGTAGGATATTAAGCAGTATCTCCAGAGCAGGGAAGATTTGTTTTGGGTTTCACACAACTTTCATCAGTCACCTATCCTTAATGCTCCCAGAAATGAGTATTTCATAGATACACAGAAACACAGAAAGTCAGGGGCTGGAAGGGACCTCGAAAGATCATCTGGTCCTTTCCCCCTGCCAGAGCAGGATCTCCTATACCAGATCACACTGAAACACATGCAGATGGTTCTTGAATATCTCCAGAGAGGGAGACTCCACACCGCCCCTGGGCAGCCTGTTGCAGTGCTCTGTCACCCTCACAGGGAAAAACTTCTTCCTCAGGTTCACATGGAACTTCCTATGCCTCAGCTTCCACCCAGTGCCCCTTGTCCTGTCACTGGGCATCACCCAGCAGAGCCTGGCTCCAGCCTCCTGGCACTCTCTCCTTACATATTTATAAACATGAATGAGGTTACCACTCAGTTTCCTCCTCTCCAAGCAGCACAGCCCCAGCTCCCTCAGGCTCCCCTCATAAGGAAGACGTTCACAACCTTCTTAATCAAATTTGTGTCTCTGTGCTACACTCTCTCAAGCAGCTCCCTGTGCTTCTTGAACTGAGGGGCCCAGAACTGGACACAATACTTCCCAGGTCAGAGTAGAGGAGAAGGAGAACCTCCCTCGACTACCAGTCCCAGCCCTTTAATCCACCTCATAATGGCATTGGCCTTCCTGGCCACAAGAGCACTCTGCTGGCTCGTGGCCATCCTTCCACCCACCAGGACTCCGAAGTCCTTGGTCTAGTTGACTGGATATGGCTGGTTGCTAGGTTGGACTGGATGATCTTGGAGGTCTCTTCCACACTGGTTGATTCTATGATCTATGATCTCTTACAATAGGAGAAAGAAAAACTCTTCCCATTTCTCTGGCCATCTTATATAGGGAAAACAAAAAAATCCCTCATGACTACAAGTAGAATTCAAACTTGAAATGATGTAAATTGTAAGTTAGATAAATATAGGCATGGGTATTCCTTCCCTTCTTGATGCCCTTCACAATTCTTTACATCAAGAAACAGTATTCCAACATGCTTCATTTTTCATGTTGTCTGGAATGAGAGTTGTGCTCCTAAGACCTTTGAATTTCATCGGCAGCAAAGGGTAAAGTTTTGCTCCTAAGCATTCTTCCTGACTATAATCTAAACAGTGAGGAGCTCAGAGGATAATTGATGGAAAATGGAGGCAATCTGGCCACAGCCTGCTTTGGATTTGGGGCCCTACAGGAACAGTGCATAGAAGGGAGAAAATCTGACAGCTCGGTGGGGCCAAATAATTTGCCCTTCATTTTAAGTGCTGAAATTCATTTATTGGCTATGGCTCCGTGGCCCAATAGTCCAGGATTAGAGATTTATCTCCTGAAAGTGGAATGGTTAATTCTAGTTTTGATTTTACCCCAAAACAAAGTCTCTGTAATTCTGGTTTTATGATTTGTTGGCTGCAGTTTTCCCGAGATGAAAGTAGGAGTTCAGCAATCTGTTCTTGGAAATCCAGCATTTTGCAAGGATTCTCTGTCAGCAAACATGTGATAAGCAAAGACATTTCCTTGAGTTTCAGGCCAGTGGCTTATTCACAAGATATTTCCCTCTTTGAAAACAGGTCTTCGCTCTTACTGTGCTGCTCTACTGATCAATCTGTTTAGAGAGAGTGCAAGAGCTCAGAAAAAGGAGGTTTCTTTTTTAACACAGTAAGTCCACTGAATTTGTCTGAGCCAGATGTGATTATTCTCCAAATGGAAAGGGTTTTACCCTAAGTATTTTCTAAGCTTTTCTGGATACTCCTGCAACACACAGGGAGAGGAATCAGCTAAGCTACCGGAGACTAACACTGCAGAACAACTCCCCATGGCGGAGGAAATGAACGCATTGCCTCCTGACCCAAATCTTTACCACAGCAGTGAATATTTTGTGTCTCTACCAGGAAGGGAAATAGGGAAAATGAGGGGGTTTTGGCAAATCTGAAGTGAAGGGATCATATGACACATAAAGCCTTCAGAGAGAACCCAGTGCTATTGCAGTCTCTGCTGCTTATGTACACAGGTGTACTTATTGAATCATAGAATCAGTCAGGGTTGGAAGGGACCACAAGGGCCGTCTAGTTCCAACCCCCCTGCCATGGGCACAGACACCCTACCCGAGATCAGGCTGGCCACAGCCTCATCCAGCCTGGCCTTAAACACCTCCAGCCATGGGGCCTCAACCACCTCCCTGGGCAACCCATTCCAGCCTCTCACCACTCTCATGCTCAACAACTTCCTCCTCACATCCAATCTGAATCTCCCCACCTCCAGCTTTGCTCCATTCCCCCCAGTCCTGTCACTGCCTGAAAGCCTAAAAAGTCCCTCCCCAGCTTTCTTCTAGGCCCGCAGATACTGAAAGGCCACAAGAAGGTCACCTCAGACCCTTCTCCTCTCCAGATTGAACAGCCCCAACTCTTTCAGTCTGTCTCCATAGCAGAGCTGCTCCAGCCCTCTGATCATCCTCGTGGCCCTTCTCTGGACACTTCTCAGCACATCCACATCCCTCTTGTAATGGGGGCTCCAGAACTGGATGCAGTACTCCAGG
>WAAF01019572.1:203855-234737 GCA_013400475.1 Tricholaema leucomelas
GACATGGAGCCATTGACAGCCACTCTTTGGGTGCAGCCATCAAGCCAGTTCTTTATC
The DNA here is from genome assembly GCA_013400475.1 of Tricholaema leucomelas. Lineage (NCBI taxonomy): Eukaryota > Metazoa > Chordata > Aves > Piciformes > Lybiidae > Tricholaema lacrymosa > Tricholaema leucomelas. The sequence goes on from WAAF01019572.1 coordinate 203,913, forward strand.
CAATTCGTGGTCCACCCATCAAACCCATGTGTCACCAGCTTGGAGATTAGGATGCCACATCAGAGTCAGTGCTTACCATTTGGTGGGGTAGGAAAAGCCCTGAGAAGTTTTGTTTCTATCTAATTTTCTCAAAGAAAGGACTTCGTAAACTATTTTTCAGGTCTTTGAGGACATCTGTGGGAAAGTGGTCCACATGAGGAAATTTCCTGCAGGAATGTGGTACAAGGCAAGGGTGAAAGGACAATTTTGGCTTTGATCTGTCTTTAGTTTCTCCCAGATTTGTGTAAAGGCTCATCTTTCACATCCACCACCTCCCTGGGCAGCCCATTCCCATGCCATTCACTCTCTCTGACAACTTCCTCCTAATATCCAGCCTGGATCGCCCCTGGCACAGCTTGAGACTGTGTCCCCTTGTTCTGTTGCTGGTTGCCTGGAGGAAGAGACCAACCCCACCTGGCTACAACCTCCCTTCAGGTAGTTGTAGACAGCAATGAGGTCTGCCCTGAGCCTTCTCTTCTGCAGGCTGCACACCCCCAGCTCCCTCAGCCTCTCCTCACAGGGCTGTGCTCCAGGCCCCTCACCAGCTTTGTCACCCTTCTCTGGACACCTTCCACCACCTCGACATCTCTCTTGAATTGAGGAGTCCAGAACTGGACACAGCACTCAAGGTGTGGCCTGACCAGTGCTGAGTAGAGGGGCAGAATAACCTCCCTTGTCCTACTGGCCACACTCTTCCTGATCCAGGCCAGGATGCCATTGGCTCTTGGACTGGATGATCTTGGAGGTCTCTTAGAACCTGGTTGATTCTATGATCTTTCGTCTCTTACCTGTCTGCACAGAATTAAACCCACAGTAAATTTTCATCCTGTTTGTGCCCTTTGGCTTCTCTGGGGCCAAGGACTGAGAAATCTGAACAAATCTTCTCTTAAAATTCTTTGCTTTAAAGAATTGCTTGTGACTCACAACAGAGCTCTGTGACAGACCCTTGGTCAGTGTCCTCTTGATAGTAATAGAGAACAATCAGAAGATGTTGATGCTTACAGCAGCCAGAGACACATTACCAAAACTGCTTGATCTTCAAAATAGTCATAGAAATTTATCATGACCAGGATGCTTTTATGAGACTAACAGGAGTTCTTTTTACTCTCTGGGCTGGAAACACTAACCCAGTCATATCACTTCCTCACTGGAGGAAGTCCAGAGACTTTCTGGAAGAAGGAATGCAGAGGAGGGCAGGGGGGAAGCATTCTTGCAATCTTTCCTCCCCCGTTGCCATTCACAACCCCTTGAATAACCTAAATTTACTGCTTTTAAACTTGAGTATCCCATAGAGGCTGAGCGAGCTGGGGGTGTTTAGCCTGCAGAAGAGGAGGCTCAGAGGTGACCTCATTGCTGTCTACAACCACCTGAAGGAAGGTTGTAGCCAGGTGGGGTTGGTCTCTTCTGCCAGGCAACCAGCAACAGAACAAGGGGACACAGTCTCAAGTTGTGTTGGGGGATGTTAGAAGGAAGTTGTTGCCAGAGAGAGTGATTGGCATTGGAATGGGCTGCTCAGGGAGGTGGTGGAGTCACTGTCCCTGGAGGTGTTCAAGCAAAGCCTGGATGAGGCATTTAGTGCCATGGTCTAGTTGACTGGCTAGGGCTGGGTGCTAGGTTGGACTGGATGATCTTAGAGGTCTCTTCCAACCTGGTTGATTCTATTCTATTCAGTTTTCCTATGCTGCATTTTACCAGCTGAAGATTTATAGAAAAAAATATTGTTCTCCAAATTCCCAAGACAGAGGAAGTAGGAGAGAATTAAATCCACTTGAGTCTGGTTTGGATTTGTTGGTTTGGGAGGTTTTTTTGTTGGTGGTGGTTGGGTTTGTTTTTTTTTCCTCTGCAGCTTGCAATCCTAAACAGATTATTCCATTTGCTGTACTTCAACTTTTACTCTTGTGAAAATCAGAAAGAAGAGCTACTTACTGCAATTATTTCCCTACCCTCCATTCATGTCTAAAACAGTGACAAAAACATAATGGATCACTTTGTTCATTGAATAAACAACTCACAAATGCAACTTTATAAGGTACATTCCCAGGAAACAGATCTATAAACCTGGTAAATGCACCAAGACCCCATCAGGGATGTTTGAACTAAATCTTAATTTGTCATTCATGAACACTTCACATGCCCCTCTAAATGAGTTATGTACTGCATCATCGACAGGAAATATAACAGACTGCACATTGGAGATACCAAAAAGGGCTTGTGGGAGTGTTTTATTGAGCATTGCACAGGTGTTAACAATAGAGTGGGTAACACATATCAAAGGATTCTGCAGAAGCCACTTGATAAGTTATAAACTGCTCTTCATCTGCCTTGTCTGGTAATGAACTTCATGTCCACTCTGGCTCCTCTGTTCACCCTGTGAGTGATACCTCAGGTGAACAACAATGATATCACTAACTTGACTCACAAGCTTCAATCCCAGATGGTTTTTATGACAACTCAGAGCAAGTTTGAGGATGAATTAAGATGCAGTGATGACAATTCCGCTCTGAAACAAACTCAGTCTCCCACTCCTATCAGATCTTCTGCATGATGCAGATGCCATGGTGCCAGTGGGACATAGACAAAATGGACAACATCTGAGCATCATGATGCACCAGGTGTAGTCAGGTATCTGAAGGCCATCCTCAGTAACACAGCCAAGCTCAGAGAGAATCATGGAATCATAGAGTCAGTCAGGTTTGGAAAGGATCACAAGGATCACAGGGTTGCAGACTCACAGGATGTTAGGGGTTGGAAGGGACCCAAGGAGGTCATCGAGTCCAACCCCCCTGCCAGAGCAGGACAATGCTATCTAACACAGATCACAGAGGAACACATCCAGACAGGCCTTCAAAGTCTCCAGAGAAGGAGACTCCATGACCATCGAGTTCCAACCCCCCTGCCATGGGCAGGGACACCCTACCTTAGAGCAGGCTGTCCAGAGCCTCATCCAGCATGGCCTTAAACACCTCCAGGGGTGGGGCTTCCACCACCTCCCTGGGCAACCCATTCCAGGCTTTCACCACTCTCATGGTGAAGAGCAGTGAGGGGGAAGTTGTTCAGTTCAGGGGGAATGCTTTCAGGCCTCCAAAGAATGTCTTACAGAAAACCCAGTCAGTATCAAGTTAGTTTTCAGACACAGACTTTGTAATGGGCACTGATTTACCAAGGAGGGGTATTTGAGGTCACTAGCTCATTGACATGGTGCTGTGGTACCCTAGTACCTGTACATCCACATTCTCAATCTCTCCTCCTTCCTTTTCCATTCCCTGGAGCTGTGAAAGACACAACTTGGTAAGTTGTGTTAGAACTCTAATCTGTTCTGGTTTTGTTTCAGTTTACAGTCTTCCTCCCCTGTTTTCTGTATGCTTGAGAGCTTTGCTTCTGATCAGTAGCTATGGTGGCAAAGTTGCTGGGCAGTGGGCTGAAACGATTTTATCTTGATGTGATAAAAGAAAAGTGCATTTCAAATGGTAGTGACGAGGTTTGAGCATTGGCAGCCTCACTGAGAAAAAAAGGATGTGAAAAATGTCTGCCCACTGGGCCCAGAAGTTGTCACTGTACTCACTGTACTACAAAGACACTTGTGTTTTTTGAGACCAAAGAAGCAGATGGAGAGAGAAACACTGATTTCCATGTATTCATTCTGTTAACATCTTCTCGACTTAAAGTTCCTTTCGCGTCCTCGAGCCTTCCAAATAGCACAGCGATGAATATGGAAGAAAAGTGAATGTGTTTGACTTAGCATCAGCAGAGTATAACTCAGTACACTGTGAAAAGTACAGTGAAGGAGCCCTCCTCCTAAGGGTTATTTTTGTCTGGAGAGCAGACACATAGCAGGCAAGGAACACTGTCTAGTCTGCTGGGCATTGCACTGGCAAAGTTTAGGGGCACTTCTTACTCTGAAGACCCCCCAAGACAACTTGGGATTCTTTTGTTTGTTTTATAAACTGCCAAGAGTACAGCAATGACTGAGGCACTGCATCCCATTCCAGTCTCCAAACAACAGGAATCCTTCTCTCTCTCACACAACTCCCCTGTGCAGGAATTATTGGCTGATTGCTGACTTCCAGTAGCTGAGTATAAATGAAGCACTGACTTTGGAAAAGCCCAACCTACTAACAGACAGGGCAAGAAAAGGAAAATATTTCATCCAAGCACCTGCATTTTGAAGTTTAGAAAGCAATTCCCCCCCCCTCCCAGCACACACTCCTTGTAGTCTATTAATTTGTTCTTCCAATCAGTCAGTCCCACAAAGATGCAGCTCCCCAGGCACACACCCTGCTAGCAAACCTGTGTCTGCAGAAGGTCCCTCCTTACGCTGTATGCAAATACTTCTGGAAGCTGGGAATCATTTGACTTATGAGGCTCCTGTCTCCTATACCCAAGTCATTCATCTAATTTACATGTGTTCAGCTGCTTGTTTGTTTGCTTAGCATGCTAAGTATCAGTTTTGAGAGAGTATTCACCAGCTAGGTATGTTCTTTACAGGATCTGCTCGTGTGTTACACAAAGGCTATTTTGCTGTTTACTTTCTCCTGACTCCGTGGAGAGGTTGTGATGAAGTCTCCTGTGCACCACATGAAGATTTATTTCCATGCAGTACATATAGAATCATAGACTCAGTCAGGGTTGGAAGGGACCACAAGGGTCATCTAGTTCCAACCCCCCTGCCATGCCCAGGGACACCCTACTCTAGAGCAGCCTGGCCAGAGCCTCATCCAGCCTGTCCGTAAACACCTCCACAGATGGGACCTCAACCACCTCCCTGGGCAACCCATTTCAGGGCCTCACCACTCTCATGGTGAGGAACTTCCTCCTCATGTCCACTCTGGCAATGATATAGTGTGCCTCTTTATCCAGCCTTGCTGTTGTGGTATCCCCCTCGTGCCACGGTCTCCTCTCCTTTTCTTGGCAAATGAAAAATGAGCATTGTTTGGCATTCTTTATGTTCACCAAAATAAACAAATTAAGAGCAGTATGCACCACAGCAGAGTGAGTGGGTCAGAGAATTGTCTTGCTCATTGTTAGAACAGCTTCATTCATCTTTCCAGGATAAAACAATCTTGAACTGGAGTTCTGTCATAGAATCATAGAACCAACCAGGTTGGAAGAGACCTCCAAGCTCATCCAGTCCAACCTAGCACCCAGCCCTAGACAATCAACCAGACCATGGCACTAAGTGCCTCAGCCAGTTTTTTTTTCAACGCCTCTGGGGACCGGGACGGCGACTCCACCACCTCCCTGGGCAGCCCATTCCAATGCAAATCGCTCTCCCTGGCAACAACTTCCTCCTAACATCCAGCCTAGACCTCCCCTGGCACAACTTGAGATTGTGTCCCTTTGTTCTGTTGCTGGGTGCCTGGCAGAAGAGACCAACCCCACCTGGCTACAGCCTCCCTTCAGGTAGTTGTAGCCAGCAATGAGGTCATTGTACTTGGGTACCTTGAAAAATGTGGTTAGACTTTTAGAGATGATGGCTCAGCTTTCCACTGATGATAATGGGCGTTGGTCAGACCCTCTGTTTGTACATACCTTGTAGGTAAACAGAAACTTTAACATCTCTTGCTTGTAATCCTCTCAGAGATGCAGAGAACAAAATTCACCATGTGAGGTAAGGAAGGAATAAAATAAACACACAGGTCATGCTTGCCAACAAAAGCAAACAGCAGGCCCTCCAAAGCAGCCTAAATAGCCTGCCTGTGAACAGTTCTGGAGTCTCAGTGCCATTTTAACATAACAAACCCCTTCTGGGACTACCATGGTAATTGCTGCAAGAAAAATCATTTTCATCTGGTAGCTAACTATGCAGTATTTCAAGCCAGTGGCTAGATTATCTTTAAATACCTTTGACCCCAGGGAAATTTAAATTTAACCTTTTTTCAGCATTACATTTGCCAGTTCTCCATTATCATTACCATTATTTTAAGTTAGATGTGTGATAGTCTATGTGGCCTAGCACAGATAGGATACAATCGAGATTAGTTAAAAGGAGAGGATTGCTTCACAAGCTGTTTCTGGGAGCTGATCAATGTGTTAATGTCATATCTTGCAGAGTTGATGGATCAAGTGAAAAAAGAAAAGAAAAAGGAACAAGAGCAGTTTTTATTTGTCTGCTTTCATAAGGCAGCATTTCAGCTTCTACCCCGGACTCCTCCCTACTTACAACTGCAGATGTCTGCTCAGCAAGTTTGCTGACGACACCAAGCTGGGAGGCTTGGCTGATACAGCTGCAGGCTGTGTGGCCATCCAGAGAGACCTGGGCAGACTGAGAGCTGAGCACAGAGCAACCAGATGATGTTCAACAGGGACAAGTGCAGAGTCCTGCATCTGGGGAGGAATAATAAACTGCACCAGTACAGGCTGGGAGGTGATGTGCTGGAGAGCAGCCCTGTGCTGGAGAGGGACCTGGGAGTGCTGGTGGATAACATCCATGGGGCAGCAATGTGCCCTTGTGGCCAAGAAGGTCAGTGGGATCCTGGGGTGTATTAAGAAGAGTGTGTCCAGCAGAGGAGAGGCTGAGGGAGCTGGGATTGTTTAGCCTGGAGAAGAGGAGGCTCAGGGGTGACCTTATTGCTGTCTACAACTACCTGAGGGGTGGTTGTAGCCAGGGGGAGGTTGCTCTCTTCCCTCAGGTGGCCAGCGCCAGAACAAGAGGACACAGCCTCAGGCTGCGCCGGGGGAAGTTTAGGGTCGAGGTGAGGAGAAAATTCTTCACTGAGAGAGTCATTGGCTACTGGAATGGGCTGCCCAGGGAGGTGGTGGAGTCGCCGTCCCTGGAGCTGTTCAAGGCAGGATTGGATGTGGCACTTGGTGCCATGGTCTAGCCTTGAGCTCTGTGGTAAAGGGTTGGACTTGATGATCTGTGAGGTCTCTTCCAACCTTGGTGATACTGTGAGACTGTGATCAAGGGAGGTTCTCCTCCTCTTCTACTCTGCCCTGCTGAGACCTCGTCTAGAGTACTGCGTTGAGTTTTGGGCTCCCTAGTTTAAGAGGTACAGGGATCTGCTGGAGAGGGTCCAGTGGAGGGCTGTGAGGATGATTAGGGGACTGGATGAGGAAGGATGATTGGGGACTGGATGAGGAAGGATGTTTAGGGACCTGATGAGGAGAGGCTGAGGGTCCTGGGGCTTTTTAGTATGGAGAAGAGAAGACTGAGAGGAGATCTAATAAATATCTGGAGAATATAAATACACAATAAATATAAATATCTGAGTGCTGGGGGTCAGGAGTGGGGGGGACAGGCTCTGCTCATTTGCCCTTTGGGATAGGACAAGGAGCAATGGGTGTAAGCTGCAGCACAGGAGGTTCCAGCTCAACACAAGGGGGATCTTCTTTACTGTAAGTGTCCCAGAGCACTGGCACAGGCTCCCCAGAGAGGTTGTGGAGTCTCCTCTGGAAACTTCCAAGGCCTGTCTGGATGTGTTCCTTTGTGACCTGAGCTAGGTTGTATGGTCCTGCTCTGGCAGAGAGGTTGGACTCGATGTTCTCTTTGGGTCCCTTCCAGCCCCTGACATCCTGTGATGTCTCCTGGCTGACAAGAGAAGCTCTTTCTCCTAAAGAAATATTATTCCACATATTGGACTGTAGCATTTTCAGGATGTAAAAGACACCCACATGCAGCCCTTGAGATCTAGAAGGCAGACATGACTGGTTCATGTGATAATTCTCTAGCTACTGAGCAGCATCTCTGCAAGAATGCTGTCCACAGGTAAATGTTGTCTTTCACACTGCTTTTTAGGGCGCTGTAGCATAACCATCACAGTAAGTTCAGTAACACTCATATTGAGGGCAGTGAGAACTGCAAGGAGAAGACCTCCAGTTTACAACAGCCTGGAGAAAAAGCTGGGAGTTGTGTAAAAAAGAATTGCTTGTAAGAATCTCTATTTGCCCTTCAGCTGTCCTCACTTTCTTTTTCTGATAAAGTTTTTTGGGGGGAGGGAAAAAATTACAACAGTTCATCTATTTTATTAACATCTTCTCTTCCCAGGAGAATTAGTTGGGTGCAGACAGCAAGGATGGAGACGATTATTTTAGCCATAGTACCTAGGGTATTAATTATACACCTAGGGTATAATTAGGGTATAGCTAAGAATCCTGGGATGATTATAGGAAAGGGAATACTGAGGCTGAATAGTTGAGAAAATTCTTTCTGTCTGTACTGAGCTGTAGAATAGTTGCCCAAGAGAAATGTTCATTGTTTTGCATATGCTAAAAAGGGATGGATTGTAAATTGGGAAAAACATCTCATAAATGCCTTTGCTTTCAAAACATGCTTCTTGTTTTAAGTTCCAGGTGATCCACAGCTGTTGGTGTCCTCTTGTTGCAACTTGTAGCCTGTTTGTATTAGGACTAGGAGATCAATAATTTAACAAGGCCAAGTGCAGGGTTCTGCACTTTGGCCACAACAACCTGAAGAAGTGCTACAAGCTAGGGACAGAGTGGCTGGAGAGCAGCCAGGAAAAAGGGACCTGAGGGTGCTGGTAGATAGTATCTGAAGATGAGGCAGCAGTGTGCCCAGGTGGGCAGGAGAGCCAATGGCATCCTGGCCTGGATCAGGAGCAGTGTGGCCAGCAGGACAAGGGAGGTTATTCTGCCCCTGTACTCAGCACTGGTCAGGCCACACCTTGAGTGCTGTGTCCAGTTGTGGGCTCCTCAATTCAAGAGAGATGTTGAGGTACTGGAATGTGTCCAGAGAAGGGTGACAAAGCTGGTGAGAGGCCTGGAGCACAGCCCTGTGAGGAGAGGCTGAGGGAGCTGGGGGTGTGCAGCCTGGAGAAGAGGAGGCTCAGGGGGAACCTCATTGCTGTCTACAACTACCTGAAGGGAGGCTGTAGCCAGGTGGGGTTGGTCTCTTCTGCCAGGCAACCAGCAACAGAACAGGGGGACAGTCTCAAGTTGTGCCAGAGGAGGTCTAGGCTGGATGTTAGGAGGAAGTTAATTTTTTTTTCCTTCAGGAAAGAAATTGATTTGTATTTTATCTGCATTTGGCAGTAGCAAGCAAATAGACAAAACAGGCACTGTGGAAAGGTGGGGCCTGAGGCTTGCACAAAAGCAGCAGCTTTTGGCAAAGAGCTTCAGAAAAAGCCCAGAGGCCTTGGGGTGGGAGTGCTCTTCTGGCATTTCTTGGAGGTTTGAAAAGAGATGACAATGGGCTTAGTCTCCAGCTATGTTATTTCTATTAAATAAGACAGTAAAGATAGGGGTGGCAGTGCAAAAAGCTTGGGCACCTTCGCTCTTCCAGCGTCCCCAAGAGGAGATGCCATCACGGTGTGATACCACACTCATACAGCCCTGAGGGTCATCTCTTCTGCCAGGCAACCAGCAACAGAACAAGGGGACACAGTCTCAAGTTGTGCCAGGGGAGGTCTAGGCTGGATGTTAGGAGGAAGTTGTTGCCAGGGAGAGTGATTGGCATTGGAATGGGCTGCCCAGGGAGGTGGTGGAGTCACCATCCCTGGAGGTGTTCAGGAAAAGCCTGGCTGAGGCACTTAGTGCCATGGTCTGGTTGATTAGGGCTGAGTGCTAGGTTGGAGTGACTGAGCTTGGAGGTCTCTTCCAGCCTGGTTGACGCTATGATCACGGAGTGAAAGGCAGCCCTGAACCTGAGATCGTGGGAGTTAAAGCAGTAAAGTGAACAAGGACATTCACTGGGGCAGCTGCCTGGTGGAGGACAAACTGGCATCACAGGCCTCCCAGGGATGTTTTGATGGATTCTATGGTGAGAGAAAACAGGTAGAAAGTAAAGTGATCAGTCACAGTAGAGATGAGCAATGTGGTCATGACCAGTGGTTTCTTGACTGAGCCCATGAAACCTGGCCCACAGAGTTGCAGTATCTGTAGAAATATTACACTTCCATAAGGGCCATTGAGCCAGAAGAGGAGGAAAGCAAGGACTTGTCACCTGTCCTCTCACTCGTCCTTGCAGCAGGAACTGTGACCAACATGCATTGGAGGCTGGTAGTTAGCCATGCTCTTATTTTGCTTCTATCTTGTGTTCCTCTCTCCTTTTTTCAATAGCTATTCCGTTGTTTAATGCCATGTGCTTAACTCACGGTGTGCGAGGGGGAAAGGAGCATTGCTGCATGTGCACCCAAGCCACAGGTTTCTGGGGTTGGAGTTGCTGCTCTTCAGCAGCACTGGGCTCATAGAATCGTCCAGGTTGGAAGAGACCTCCAACATCATCCAGTCCAACCTAGCACCCAGCCCTATCCAGTCAACCAGACCATGGCACTAAGTGCCTCAGCCAGGCTTTTCTTCAACACCTCCAGCAACAGTGACTCCACCACCTCCCTGGGCAGCCCNGAGTACAGGCTCGCTAGCAGGGCCTGCCCTGCCCATCAAGTTCCTCCCAGAGGAACTCTCCTTGCATGCAGCTATTGATTTTAGCAGGTGGTGTTAAAAATGACCACTTACACCACGGTCTGTAATCAGAACCTAGCTGAGATTTATTGAAGTTCCCCTTCTCAGGGGCCAGGGCTATTGTTTTAATTCGATGGGTCCCCATTTGCCTGGCGACAGGACGGTGCAGGTCCTCAATCACTGCCTTTTAATCTTCACAACAGCAAACCCCTTTTTCTTCTGGAAAACCAGAGGGGCAAAGCCCTCCAAAGCACAAAAAACCCTCATCAGAGGTTAAAAAAAAAAAAAACAAGCACCCAAACCACTAATTAAAACAGAATGAACAGGGACACAGGGAGAATGTTTGCCCACCAGGCAGGTTCTTGCAGGTCGTATTTTTCAGCATTCCAGTAAAAATATCCACTGAAAATCTTCTTGTCCTTTAAAATTACTTTATTTTTTTTTCTCCTTTTTACAAGCATCCACTTGCAAAGTCCTTTCAACAGCATATTAGTTTCTCTGAAGCATTTAGCACTTCGTGGTGTGCAAACAGGCAGTGAGTATTTTCTTAGCGCGCTCTAAATGGTTCGAAGCTTTTTGCTGAAATAACAAATTAGTGCTCACCTTAGCCAAACCCACAAATATTTGTGCAGTTAAACAGCAAGCTTTGTAGTCAGGGCAGGAAAAAAAAAAAACAACCAGTCTCTGTTGTATTTTGTGGCACCAAGCAGATATTTTCTTTTCATGGGGCCTCGCTAGATTAAGTTAGATGAACCAATCAGCTGAAAAGAGCAACGCCAAACGCATTAATAAAGTCTTCTCTTGTTTTGTAGGGATGCTTAATTCATTAGCTTTGATATTTGGAAAGGCTGAAATGCTGTGGAGGTGGGATGGAGATAAGGTCTTATCTGGCAATTATATCTGTGGGTTTTAGAGGATTAGAGAGGGCAGCTACAGCATGCAGGTGGGTCAAAATCAAAGCAAGCAAGGTGGCATGCTACCTTCAGCAGTGCATCCTGGCAATCTTTTCTTTTAGGACTTACATAAGTTTATTGTTATGTAAGTGATTTGCACTCTGTCTTCCCAGATTTTGCCTCCTGTCCACTGTAGGCCACTGGGAAGATGGTAAAGGTGAGAAAAAAAACAGGCTAAAAAGGGAAAGGGGAAAGATGAACTATTCCTTACACTATTTCCTTCCTTTCTGACCCAGAACAGGATCAAAAAGAGCTGTGAAGGTAAGGGCACTGTGCCAGCAGGGAGATTTCAGGAGAGGATTGACATGCCAAGAAGGGCTTTGTAGGGAGACAGTTTTCTATATAAGGAAGTGGGGAAGCATGGCTGTAGGCATAAAACAATGTGTGTGTGTGTCCTGCCTTCTCTGGCCTGCAGAACCCCTTTTTAGAAAGTCCCTGCTTGTGGAGCAGGACAACAGTGGGATTTAAGATGTATGCTAGTGCCCACTATCTCCTATGATGACTGAGAGGTGGGGAAAGTGGCCACTTGACCATGAGAAGTGTCTTTATTGATAGAACTTCTTCACTGTGTCTGTAATTCAACAAGCAAAGGCCAAATATATCAAACATAGAATCACAGAATGTCAGGAGCTGGAAGGGACCTTGAAAGCTCATCCAGTCCAATCCCCCTGCCAGAGCAGGATCTCCTATACCAGATCACACAGGAATGCATCCAGGCAGGCTTTGAATATCTCCAGAGAGGGAGACTCCACAACCCCCCTGGGCAGCCTGTTCCAGTGCTCTGTCATCCTCACAGGGTAAAAATTCCTCCTCATGTTTAAATGAAACTTCCTATGCCTCAGCTTCTACCCTTCGTTGTCATTGGGCATCACCCAGCAGAGCCTGGCTCCAGCCTCCTGGCACTCACCCTGCACATCTTTATCGACGCTGATGAGGTCACCTCTTAGTCTCCTCTTCTCCAAGCATCACAGCCCCAGCTCCCTCAAGCTCTCCTTGTAAGAGACATGTTCCATTCTTTTAACCATCTTTGTGGCTCTGCACTGGACTCTCTCCAGCAGTGCCATGTCCCCCTTGAACTGAGGTGGGCAGAACTGAACAGAGTAAATACAGTTTTAGAGTGATGTACATAGCTGATAAAAAGAGTGCAACTCCTCCCCTCCAGCCCTGCCCCTCCACTGAAAAAAAAGAAACCTAATAAAAAAATCCTAATGTGTTGTGGAAAGTGTTTACATGCTAGAAACTACTCCATCGTTTCAGCATAGAATTTCAGCCTTTCTGTTTCCAGGGATATTTTCATAAAGATGTGGTCTTTATTGCTTGAGAGATCATCTGCTCCTGCTGCTTATTCATCACTCGCAGCCATATAACACACAGTCCTCTGTGACATCATAATCATCTCCAGAGCAACTAATTATGATGCCACAATCACAGGAGTGACTTCAAGTGAGGAATAAGCAGCAGGAGCAAATGAACTTGCTAAGTAACAAATAGTATGTTTGCAGGCAAATGTCCCTAGCAATAAAATAGGAGGAGGGGGGGAAACCTGCAGAAAACATGACCCATGGCCAGAAGTGTTTGTAAATAGAACACTGAACAAAGTTTTGCACAAACGCCTCTTTGATGTAACGTGCTGTAACTGGCTTCTCTGGGTGGGCCTGCTTCTCAAAAGCTGGAGTAACTCCAAGTATCTGAGTCATTCCTACTGTCAGGGAAACAAAATGCACTGGATTACTGCAGATTTGCCCCACTGTAACTGAACCTACTGTGGAAATAGAACTAAAATGATTATTGCAGTGGAGTTCTACTTTCAGGTTAGGGAAACAGCAAGGAATTGATTAGCCTGAAGAGGAGGCTCAGGGGGGATCTCATTGCTGGCTACAACTACCTGAAGGGAGGCTGTAGCCAGGTGGGGCTGGTCTCTTCCTCCAGGCAACCAGCAACAGAACAAGGGGACACAGTCTCAAGGTGTGCCAAGGGAGGTCTAGGCTGGATGTTAGGAGGAAGTTGTTGCCAGAGAGAGTGATTGGCATTGGAATGGGCTGCCCAGGGAGGTGGTGGAGTCGCTGTCCCTAGAGGTGTTGAAGAAAAGCCTGGCTGGGGCACTAAGTGCCATGGTCTGGTTGATTGGACAGGGCTGGGTGCTGGGTTGGACTGGATGATGTTGGAGGTCTCTTCCAACCTGGTTGATTCTATGATTTCCTCTCTGTGATACATGTGTTTTCTTACTCATTTCAAATTACAGGTGGAATTTAGTACTGCTACAACTAAGATTGCCTAATGTTTCCATCACCTTAAAACTCCATCACGTATTAACTGTCTGTTCTGGATGAGGCACTTAGTGCCATGGTCTAGTTGATTGGCTAGGGCTGGGTGCTAGTTGGACTGGATGATCTTGGAGATCTCTTCCAACCTGCCTGATTCTGCGTGTAAACAACAGTGGTTTTAAACTGATTTAGTTAGAATCTGGCTTTGCATAGTCAATGGTTTTGCATGCAGAAGTGCCAAAGAGGACCCATCCTTTCACGTGTCTTACAGGACTGCCACTGTCTTGAAAATGCCCTGAGTAAGCAGTTAAAACTAGTAATGGCAACACTGGCAAGAAAACAGCACAGCAAACTTCAGGTGTCTTGTGAATCTGCTTGGTTTAAAGCGGAAGGAAAGACTGGGCAGAGATGTGTGGCCATTTGGGTCGTGGGGTTTTGTTTGGTAGTTGTTATTTTGTTTTTCTTCTTAATTTACAGAAAGTATACTCTATATTGAACAACAACAGATGTCCTAGGAGTGAACACAGGGCTGTAATTCACTCTCAAGGCTCTGCTGCTGTTCATAAACTGCTCAGGCGCTGTCTGACATCGGTGGAGTCCCGCGAGTGAATTACAGTCTCTTATCCACACTGGGGCCATACATTACTGGATGCAACGTGCAGCCAAGGCACAGTTGGTTCGTGTCACCAACTGGTTTGCAGGCAGACTGGTTGTGAACATTTTCTTATTAATCAGAGGGATTTATTTTTTTTTCCTAAACACTTTTTGTTGCTTACAGGATACGTTCTGAAACAGGAGTTTGTACTGCAGCTTTGACTGCATTCACTTTGGCATTTGCTGACAGGCTAGGAGCAAGGAGCTTTGAGGAGCAGGTTAAACCTCCATGAGCTTTCCAGTATCTGAAGGGAGCCTACAGGAAAGCTGGGGAGGGACTATTTACACGGTCTAGTAATGTTAGGACGAGGGGGAATGGGTTTAAGCTGGAAGAGGGGAGATTTAGACTGGATGTTAGGAGAAAGTTCTTTACAGTGAGGGTGGTGAGACACTGGCACAGGTTGCCCAGGGAGGTTGTGGATGCTTCCTCCCTGGAGGTGTTTAAAGCCAGGCTGGATGAGGCCTTGAGCAAGCTGCTCTAGTGGGAGGTGTCCCTGCCTATGGCAGGGGGTTGGAGCTGGATGATCTTTGAGGTCCCTTCCAACCTAAACCATTCTATGATTCTATGATTCTATGAGTACCTAATGTCTGAATTTCATTCATTTTTGTGTCTGTGACACCGTGAGAGTAGGAAAGGACATTAGTGCCCACAAAATGGTCTGGGGAACAGGTGTTACAGCCGATAGCAGGTTACAATAGACCTGGAGGCTCCAAGAAATAGCCATTTCCCAACTACCAGAGAATAGCCCAGATGGTAGATATTCTGATATCAGTGAATCTTTAATACTATCTCATAAAGATTTAAAATGCATTTCGGTTTCAGCGCAGTTGTAAAGTCACATCTTACAGTCATACCAAAAGCTCCCTTAATACAATATGGCTGCTTGCACTAAAAGCAACTTAAGCTAAAGATCAGCAGTAAATCATGTGTTTTATGCTCAATTTCTCTGAGGAAAAGCCCCTGTTTCCCAGATGTACTAACTTTTCTTTTTTTCATCAGTTTCCTTCTGGGATTTAAGTAACCTGCAATAGCTTCCCAACTTACTAGATACTTAAATTGTTATATATGGCCAGAAAATTTAGCCAGAATTCTTCACTTGAAAGGAGTATCCAGTTTATTTTAGAATCCTCAAAAACTACAGAAAACCTCCCCTCCCCCCCCAAAAAATAAGCCTTTACTGCCACTCTTGTCCCCAAGTCCCTTTGCCACATCTCCCATAATTACCAACCCCCAGAGGCTGATTTTGAAGCCATCTATCTGGAACAGGCACAGCTGAAACGAGTGGGAGGAGAGCAATGAGTCAGCACTCCAGACTGTGGTGCAATTTGCTTTTTTAGTTCCACATCACCATCAAGAATTTAACCAGAAAGTTTAAAATGAGGAACGTGGCAAGAATCATGTCAAAAGTCAGGACTGTAAAGAAAATGAAGATTTTTGTTGTTGTTTATTTCTTACTTATTTTGCTAAGGTTTTAATTTCACAGTCTCACAGTATCACCAAGGTTGGAAGAGACCTCACAGATCATCCAGTCCAACCTGTTACCACAGAGCTCAAGGCTAGACCATGGCACCAAGTGCCACGTCCAATCCTGCCTTGAACAGCTCCAGGGACGGCGACTCCACCACCTCCCTGGGCAGCCCATTCCAGTAGCCAATGACTCTCTCAGTGAAGAACTTTCTCCTCACCTCAAGCCTAAATTTCCCCTGGCGTAGCTTGAGGCTGTGTCCTCTTGTAAAGCCTTTCCAAAGCATTGGGGAAGGATTGGACAACAAAAGCCTACCTCTTAGGCAAACCTATTAGTATGGGCCAGGTAGTTGTTAGGAATAAATTAGGGAAATCCTGTGATGGCTTTTATCAGTATATTGAAGAGTTATATTTTAACTACTTCATTGTTTTCAACACAAAGGAGCTGGTGTTAGGCACCAAATTTGGAAGAGAAAAGAAATGCTATGCTAATGTGATTCACGGTCAGATGATACAAAGTCAAAAGAAGTTGCAAATCTGAGTGAAGATAGAAGAATTACAATAGGCTATAGAGAGGCTAGAAGCATTGGCACAAACAGCACAAAGGGATTCAGTGTGGGGAAAAACAGTAGCTCAGACAGAACAATAGTGGCAAGTGATCCAGAACATTGAAATTCAGTGGAAAGCAAAAATATGGAAAGCAATTGCTCTGTATAAAAAAAGGAAATGTTGTTACTGGGCAGTAATTAGATATGGGTTTGAATTGCAAATAGATCAACCAAACAAGTGAAAGAAAAGGAGGACAAGTGCAGTATCAGGCTGTGTGTGTCAAAGTGGCACATGAGCATAGACAGCAGCTCTTGAAACTGTGTTTGGGTTGACTCCTTTCTGAACGTCACCCTGGAAAAGGGGGAAAAAAAATCCTAGCAAGTTATTAACTTCTTTAAGTCTTTTGTGAAGAACTTCAAATCTCTTTTATCCTTTATGCTTTATGATCAGTCATGGATTGTCCCACTCTGATTTGGAAAATGCTATTACCCAAATTGAGGGCGATGGTGGCAAATTTGCTGGCCTGCCCAAAAGCCTGACTCTCCCCATTCCTGTACAAGCTCTGAGTGTTCTTCCAGATGCTTCTGCTATTAAAGATCCTCTCTGCTGACATCCCCATACAAACCATTACTGCAGAGGGTTTTTTTTTGGTGTGGGCTGCATCAAGAGCAGTGTGGGCAGCAGGGCAAGGGAGGGGATTCTGCCCCTTTTACTCTGCTCTCGTCAGACCCCACCTGGAGTACTGTGTGCAGTTCTGGAGCCCCCAGCACAAGAAGGACATGGAACTGCTGGAGCCAGTCCAGAGGAGAGCCACGAAGATGCTCAGAGGGCTGCAGCAGCTCTGCTATGAGGACAGGCTGAGAGAGTTGGGGCTCTGCAGCCTGGAGAAGAGAAGGCTTCGAGGAGACCTTAGAGTGGCTTTCCAGTATCTGAAGGGAGCCTACAGGAAGGCTGGGGAGGGACTATTGACAAGGTCTGGTAATGTCAGGACGAGGGGGAATGGGTTTAAGCTGGCAGAGGGGAGATTTAGACTGGATGTTAGGAGGAAGTTCTTTACAGTGAGGGTGGTGAGACACTGGCACAGGTTGCCCAGGGAGGTTGTGGATGCTTCCTCCCTGGAGGTGTTTAAGGCCAGGCTGGATGAGGCCTTGAGCAAGCTGCTCTAGTGGGAGGTGTCCCTGCCTATGGCAGGGGGTTGGAGCTGGATGATCCTTGAGGTCCCTTCCAACCTAAACCATTCTATGATTCTATGATTCTGTGATTCTGTATAACGCAGGTCTCAAACCAGTCATCTGCATGTTAAGCTCTATTTAGAACAAATCACTTTAAAGCAAAGCAACAAAACCAACAAAAGATCCATGCTGATTTTTTTTTCCCCTAGATTTTTAACAAAATATTTGATGTTGTAGAGATTTCCAAACAATTAATGTTATTGTTGTTCCCATGATTTATTTACCATCTATAGAGAACTCAGCTGTGGTGCTGTTGCTATTGCTGCTTCCCCCCACCCCCCCTCTGTATTTAGAGTTGAAAACTGCTAAGCTCTTTGTTGGGGTACATTTCCATGGAATTACATTGTGTAGGGACTATAAGATTGAAGTTATACAAGTGTGAAACTGTGGTTTCAACAGAGCACATGCAGAAGCTGGCTTAGGATCTTTTTTTGCTCCTTTCTCTCCTTAATGCATTTGATAACCTTGGGGAATACTGAAGTGCCATGTTTTTAAACATGACTTGCTTTTGTGGTGTGGAAAGTGCTGCTCTTCCCATATGAGGAACAGACAGATCACCAAGGGCTGTTTCTTGGGGACACTCTTCTCCCTGCCCCTTCAGTGCTCACCACTTTCAGTTAAACAACCCCTCTTGAAAAATAAAAGAGAAAAAGAAAAAGAAGAAAAAGAAGAAAAATAAAAAGAAAAAGAAGAAGAAGAAGAAAAGGGAAAAGAAGAAAAAAGAAAAAGAAGGAAAAGAAAAAGAAAAAAAAAAGAAAAAGTAAAAATAAAAAGAAGAAAAAAAAGAAAAAGAAGGAAAAGAAGGAGAAAAAGCAAAAGCAAAAGCAGCAAGTCCTGGGGAAAAAGCTGGCAGCTAACTCAGCTCTGCATCATCTCTGACATCTTGACCTAAATTAGCCATCCCCTGTGGAGCTGAGGAGGAGCTCAGCTCGTCATGGGCAGAGACACAGAAGTGAGCCCTTCGCAGCTCCAGAAATGAGCGGCCCCAGGGCCAGGCTGATGCTAATGCAGGCACATTCCTCACTGCCTGGGTTGGTTGCTCTGCTCATGCCCTCCCCACACACAAATGATGAGACTAAAAGCAGTGATTTCCCTGCAGCTAACCCACCAGAAGAGTTTCCCATCNAACAAAAACATCCAGGTTGCATCAGTTGCAAGGAATAACTTAAAGGATGCTCTGAATTTTTGTTTCCTATAGCTTAATAGAAAAAGAGTTTTGCCATCAACCCAACATCTTAAGTGAGCTTAAGTAGTGGGGAATATATTTATGTCCCATCTTAGCTGAAGTACTGTGATGTTGTTCCAGTAGAGAGAGGGACAGAAGTAAGCTTATTGCTGGTCCATCACTGACCACCATCCACTCTGGCCTCCAGTGGTCCACTTCAGGCAGGAAATCTTTGTCCTGTCTAAAGAGGCATCTTCAGTTACTGGTTTCCTTACACGTGGAGCTGTAAAAGATGAGCTGCTTTCATTGAGCTCTCTTTTTGAAAAGGTAAATTTCAGAGGGTGGGAGTAGCCCTGAGCCTTTGCTGTTTTCTCCTTGCTCCAGGAAGAGTCAGGCCTTTCTTGTCCACATACTTGAGAAGCACCTAAGTTAGCAGATTCAGTTGCCCCTGAAAGGAATAAGTTGACTGACTAGTTTATGCCCATACGTGGGCAAGAGGGAGTGCAGAGGTGTGTAGCAGAACTCGGAAGGAGCAAGGGCATTTTGTTTGTCTGTGCTTTCCTCATCTAGAAAATCAATTGTTTTGTTTTGTTTTACCACTGTTACTATTTCCCATGATCACAGGCTCACTGGATGTCAAAGGTTGGAAGTGACCCAAGGAGATCATTGAGTCCAACCCCCCTGCCACAACAAGACCAGACAGTATAGTTCAGGTCACAGAGGAACACATCCAGACGGACCTTGAAAGTGTCCAGAGAAGGAGACTCCACAAGCTCTCTGAGGAGCCTGTTTCAGTGCCCTGTGACCCTTACAGTAAAGAAGGGTCACCCTTGTGTTGAGGTGGAACCTGTGCTGCAGCTTACACCCATTGCTCCTTGTCCTATCCCAGGGAGCAGTGAGCAGAGCCTGTCCCCCCCTCTCCTGCCCCCCAGCCCTCAGTTATTTATAATCATTTATTAATTCCCCTCTCAGTCTTCTCTTCTCCAGACTAAGTAGCCCCAGGTCCCTCAGCCTCTCCTCATCAGGCAGTGCTCCAGTCCCTTAATCATCCTCATAGCCCGCCACTGCTTACTCCCCAGCAGATCCCTGTCCCTCTTACACTGTAGGGCTGCTTTCACTGGTGGTATTGTAGCCAGAATTAGATTTAATGAGAGCCATTGCATAGAGAATCCTAGATGCAGCATCACATAAATAAACCTGGCTGGACAATCTACAAAACTGTAAGAATTAAATAAGGAAGGTGTGAAGTTAGGGGGTTGATTTATATGTGCAAAGCTAGTGCCAAGAATATTGCTATGGGCCTGGCTCCGAGAGGCAAGATTTGTTAGCAGAATCTGACTCTAACTATTTATGATCAATGAAATAATTGGGACCCTACAAAAAAGCTGGGGAGGGACTTTTTAGGATGTCAGGTAGTGATATGACTAGGAGGAATGGAGCAAAGCTAAAAATGGGGAGATTCAGCTGGATGTTAGGCAGAAGTTCTTCACCATGAGGGTGGTGAGACTCTGGAATGGGTTGTCCAAGGGGGTGGTGGAAGCCCCATCCCTGGAGGTGTTTAAGGCCAAGCTGGATGAGGCTCTGGCCAGGCTGATCTAGAGTGGGGTGTCCCTGCCCACAGCAGGGAGACTGGAACTAAATGACCCTCGTGGTCCGTTCCAACCCTGACTGATTCTATGATTCTATGAACCTCTTCCCAGTTCAACTGAGTTTAATGTTTCTAAACTTATTGCTAGTTATTTCTCAAATGTCCCTTCCAACCCGGACCTACTCCTATTCTATTCTATTCTATTCTATTCTATTCCATTCTATTCCATTCTATTCTATTCTATTCTATTCTATTCTATTCTATTCTATTCTATTCTATTCTATTCTATTCTATTCTATTCTATTCTATGATACCAGGTAACCTGTATGCTGAGTGGAAGATACATAATTCCAGTTCTCATCTGGAAATTCAGGGTCAGGGTGGCTGAATATGATGGCCCGTTTAACCGATGACACTTGTAACTTTCAGGATATAATCAATCTCCTCCTATGAAAAGCTCTTCATCATCTGTCATTGGAATGCTTCTTTTCATAGAATCATAGAATCAACCAGGTTGGAAGAGACCTCCAAGCTCATCCAGTCCAACCTAGCACCCAGCTCTAGACAATCAACCAGATCATGGCACTAAGTGCCTCATCCAGGCTTTTCTTCAACACCTCCAGGGACAGCGACTCCACCACCTCCCTGGGCAGCCCATTCCAATGCCATTCACTCTCTCTGGCAACAACTTCCTCCTAACATCCAGCCTAGACCTCCCCTGGCACAACTTGAGACTGTGTCACCTTGTCCTGATGCTGCTTGCCTGGCAGAAGAGACCAACCCACCTGGCTACAGCCTCCTTTCAGGTAGTTGTAGACAGCAATGAGGTCTGCCCTGAGCCTCCTCTTCTCCAGTCTAAACACCCCCAGCTCCCTCAGCCTCTCCTCACAGGGCTGTGCTCCAGGCCTCTCACCAGCTTTGTTGCCCTTCTCTGGACATGTTCCAGTACCTCAACATCTCTCTTGAATTGAGGGAGCCCAGAACTGGACACAGTACTCAAGGTGTGGCCTGACCAGTGCTGAGTACAGGGGCAGAATAACCTCCCTTGTCCTGCTGGCCACACTGTTGCTGATCCAGGCCAGGATGCCATTGGCTCTCCTGCCCACCTGGGCACACTGCTGGCTCATCTTCAGCTACTATCTACCAGCACCTCCAGATCCCTTTCTTGCTGGCTGCTCTCAGCCACTCTGTCCCCAGCCTGTAGCACTGCTTGGGGTTGTTGTGACCAAAGTGCAGAACCCTGCATTTATCCTTTTAGTAGTACTTCTTTAAGACAAACGAAGCCCTCAAGGTGTTGTATTGGAATTAGTGAGGACAGTTGTGCTTTTCTGCTCTGATGGTGTGCTCTGCTTTGCATGAACTCTCTTTTTGTCAGCTAACAACTTTCTGTGTGAGAGTGAGATTCTGCTCTGGCTGTCATTATTTAGACTTCTGCAGCTTAGGGAGAAGATTTGTTTAATGTTCTTTTTACCATGTTGGCTAATACTTCCTGCGCTCAAGATTAATGGTGGGCTCCCTGTAAGGAGTTTTTTATGGAGAGACTCTAGAAGAAATTACCTCTTATGAACATACAGGGAAGAGAGAGCCTCATCACTCAATGCAGCTGGGAGACAGACATCTACAGCACAATATTCTTGTGTTTTCCTCGTCTCAGAGCAGCGTTACAGTGATGTGGCAAAGGGGACTATTTTGAGTTTATGATCACAAAACAAAGAAACATTTTAAAGGGACCTTGTCGATATTGGGAATTCTGATATTGGTACAGGCCCTCCAATGGGCTAGATTTTGATTACCTCTGTCTTCTCCCCTAGACCAGCCCCTCCTTCTCATGAGACCCCTTCTGTAAATCTCTTGAAATAGCCCATTGTTGGGATTGATACAGAAACTCATGGCAGCAAAAGGGAGAATTGCTTCTGGGCAGTTAGTGCAGGAACCTCCTGAATGGAGGTTGTAGCCAGGTGGGGTTGATCTCTTCTGCCAGGCAACCAGCAACAGAGCAAGGGGACACAGTCTCAAGTTGTGCCGGGGAAGTATAGGCTGGATGTTAGGAGGAAGTTCTTCCCAGAGAGAGTGATTGGCACTGGAATGGGCTGCCCAGGGAGGTGGTGGAGTCATCATCCCTGGAGGTGTTGAAGCAAAGCCTGGATGAGGCACTTAGTGCCATGGTCTAGTTGACTGGATAGGGCTGGGTGCTAGGTTGGACTGGATGATCTTGGAGGTCTCTTCCAACCTGGTTGATTCTATGATTCTATGAATGCCAGCCTGTGGGAAGGAGCAGCAGGCACTACAGGCTCTTCTGTGGGTTCTGAGGACTAGGGATACCCAATGGTATGCTCTTGATATCAATGAGTCCAGTGGCTTAGTGTGATGGTTTGGGTGTTCCCTGCTGCCCTCCCCCCCCCCTCCACTTTGGATATCACCCAGATTAGACTCAGCAGCTCTGGAAATGTGAATGAAGCTTATATTTATAGCTTAGCAGAATATGCAAGCAGATATTTTTTCTTCAACAATCCAGAAGGTGTTGAAGAAAAGCCTGGATGAGGCACTTAGTGCCATGGTGTAGTTGATTGGCTAGGGCTGGGTGCTAGGTTGGACTGGATGATCTTGGAGGTGTCTTCCAACCTGATTCATTCTATGATTCTGTGTTTTGATCTGTAACTCACAGATACCACCAGACAGACCTGCCATGGATTGCCACAATAGATTCTCCCAGATCCCTTTTGTAAAACCTTGGGCTGGCAGAAGCATTCCCTGTCTAAAGGAGGGATAGGCAGTTCTGTGACTGGAAAAAAAAGAACTGTATAAACTTAATATTTTTAATCTTCTGGACTCTTAGACTTCATTGGATTTATGGGAGATAAGATATCTTGTATCCCATACTTGTACAAAGCAGTACCTATCTTCTGAACTAGATATGTTTTGAATATTTATGCAGAAACAGCTCCTTTATGTATTTTCAGCTGTTCCTGATCTAGTTTAATCAATTAAAACAACATTAAATGCATTAGAATATCTCAGCTTTTTCTCTTATCAATATAATTCTCAAATGTTTTCTTTTCAGAGCCTGAGGTGATGAAAAACAGATTAATTTACTCTATTACTTCTCATAATTGTGGCTTCAAGATTTTTTCCCCCCCCCTAATTTTGAAGCCACAAGAAGACTTTATGTGGCTCTAAAACTGCTGTTGGTTTTCATACCACAATACTCAAGGGTATATCTCTCCTTCAGGCTGCTATTGTTTGCAATCTGGAGATAAAGGCACACTTGATAAAACTCTTTTAATGATGCTAATATTAATACTTTGGTGGAATACTGTATCCTTTAGTAATAGCTTTAAAGAATTTGTTGAGATTTTGTCATCTCATACATTTTAATGGAAAATTAGTTTTGTGATTAAAAAGGAAACTATCTACCTGTTACTTTGTTTTACTTACAGTGTCACATAATGGCTGCCAGTGGAGTAATGTATACCTTGCACCATATGTAGCTCAGCACTCATAGAGAATACTTGATGCTTCAAACAGAGAGCAAGGTGAAAGCTACTTATGAGCATTAGTACAAGCCACACTATTCAGTGTCAGTCCCTTGAGAAGCTCTGCACAGACATAAGCTACTCTGAGGGCAGGGTGTGAAGCACTTTTGGCTGATGGAGGGAAAGCTCCCAATCTCATAGGTAACACAGCTGTTCCGGTACTCCCTTTGCAGGCAGAAGGTCATTTGCTTATCTGTAAGCCAGCAGCTCTGTGTAGGCTCTGGAGCTAAGCCAAGGACTTGTAGCTTGTCCCTCTCTGCTCCTTTGGAAAGTTTTTATGCTCAAGGAAGTAGGAACAGGTTGCTCTCTTCTCTCGGGTGGCCAGCGCCAGAACGAGAGGGCACAGCCTCAGGCTGCGCCGGGGGAAGTTTAGGCTCGAGGTGAGGAGAAAGTTCTTCACTGAGAGAGTCATTGGCTACTGGAATGGGCTGCCCAGGGAGGTGGTGGAGTCGCCGTCCCTGGGGCTGTTCAAGACAAGGTTGGACGTGGCACTTGGTGCCATGGTCTAGCCTTGAGCTCTGTGGTAAAGGGTTGGACTTGATGATCTGTGAGGTCTCTTCCAACCTTGGTGATACTGTGAGACTGTGATAACAGCAGCTTGTGAGCACTTAACTGTAGGGCCATGAGGAGGAGGGCAAAGGAGTTCCCAGCTGTGGAGGTTTCTGTTGACCAGAAGCACCACCAGTAACTGTGTGTCACTGCAGTTGCTGAAGCTGTGTGGTGCTGCCATGGAAAGAAGTTCAGGTTAGCTCCAGGCAGGGAGATCATACTCTGGTTTCAGCTCCCAAGGACTTTAGGCTGCAGAGCATGCAGCACAGCATGACATCTAGATAATTGCAGTGGGTCCTGCTTTCATAAGAGCTAGGACAAAGAAACAATTTGAGGCTGTTCAGTGCTTAGGAACATGCCTTTACTGCTGCATGTCAAGCAGCCATGATGCGCCTGGCTGACTCCTTTGGTTCCTGTTTCTAACCTGTTTTTTGCCGTGTGTGTCATGAATCTTTTGAGTCTCAGTCTAATCAACCAAGGCCTGCCTGGATGTGTTCCTCTGTGATCTGTGCTAGATTGTATGGTCCTGCTCTGGCAGGGGTGTTGGACTCAATGATCTCCTTGGGTCCCTTCCAACCCCTTATATCCTGTGATCCTCTGGGCTTTAGGTTCAGGTAGGCACAGTGACATTTCCAACGATGATCTGGTTGATTGGCTAGGGCTGGGTGCTAGGTTGGACTGGATGATCTTGGAGGTCTCTTCCAACCTGGCTGATTCTGTGATTCTGTGATTTCAATACAATGCCTACTTCCAAGATAAGAACACTGATGATGTTATTGAATCTGCATCTAGTATTCCAGAAAGCATACAAGCAGGGTAAGGTGAAGGCTTCACTAAAGGGGCTTCCTCCCCTGTGTAGTTTCATGGAATCATAGAATCATAGAATCAACCAGGTTGGAAGAGACCTCCAAGATCATCTGTGAAGTCATCCCATGGGCTGTAGCACAGCTCACTAGCAGAGCTTCTTAAGAACCGTCAAAGCCAACCTGCTTAAGAGAAACCTTATCTGGACACAGTCAGTGCTATCCAGTGCTATTGCTGCCTAACAGGAGGGTGGTCACATTTTCCCAATAGGCCAGATTTAGTTGCATGTGGGAAGAGTAGGACCAACCTCTGGTCCCCTTGGTGGAGGGCAGTGCTGCTTCGCCCAGCATGGGACTGCAACACAGCGATAGGAGCGACATCACTATCCTTGCATGGGTCAGTCACTTCAGATGTTATTTCATTCCCAGCTGCATAATTTACTGTGTCTGCCACGTGAGGGCTAGTGAAGACAGCCAGAATGAAATGCTGTGCCAGTAACAGCCTTGGTAAATTAAGTAGTGATGGGGCTGAGCTGTAAGATTTTTATATGGATCTGAATTTTGAACAGCTCGAGTTCAAGGGAGCTGGGATCCTGGTTTTGGGCTGTGTCCCATTTAGAATTACAGCAAATGAACCCATCACCATTTTGAACCCAATGTTTCACACTGTGATAGTGGCTGTGGGAACACTTGATCAGCTGCTGTCAGTCAGAGCAATAAATTGGCCAGCTTTGTGTCAGCTGATGAAAATGCTTGCAGGAAAAAGTGCAGGCTTTAAATGTCCTTTGGTCTTTTTACTCTCAGACCAAAAGACAAAGCATCTTCATAATAATATAAATAAGAATGAATTCTCCAGACTCCCCTCTCTTTCAAGCTGGTAAAACAATCATCTCTCACAATACTCATCAGAGCTCGATTCTTTGTGTCGCAGCCAAGTATAGCAAAACCACTGCAAATCAGGGAAAATAAACATTCTCTTCTTGTTTGTCATTTGAGGTTATCTTAACCCAATTCTATCTGAATGCCGCTTTGCAGGGACACATTACACAGCCAAACTACATCTTCACCTGCTGGAACTTGCCTTCTCCTAAAAAAACTGCTCAGAGAAGTTTTCATCTCTCACATATGTGAGGATTCAGGCATCATAATGAGCTTCCACCATGAAGAAGGATGGGACTTTAAACCTGTTAGAGGCAGTGCAATGTATCCATGAGAGGTAATCCTGCTTGGAGTTCCCTCAAAAGACCTAATGACTGTCAGGCAACCCAGTGGGACTGTGCTGGTAGCTCAGCAAGCTCAGTCTATACAAATCTCTGTTTGGGTCATTCTGAGTATGTCTTTTTATCTTCCGGATACATTATCCGGTATGGAATTTCCAGGTGACACTTCCATGGTGTGTGTAGCCTGATGTGCTAGTTTGAAGCTAGCTAGAATGTTTTGGTGAGAAGGACTAGATCACAGGCTGTGAAATGAAAACAATGGTGATTGCTACTTCCCTCATAGCCTTGCTGAGATGTGTAAAAAAGGAAAAGCAAAACAGAGATAAAGTCACTTCTCTTTGCTCTCTTCGCTTCGCCTGCTGGGGAGCTTGGCCTGCTGGCTGAACTCCATCTCACTCTCTAACCTCACCCTCCATTTTTTTTCTTTTGGCTGATCCACCTTTGCTTCTTAACCCCCTGGCTGAACCTCCATTCTTCCTTGGGACTGGGGTAAGGTTGAGAGGGGTAGGGGGGGAAGGTGAGGGGGTGGTTGAGAGCCCCTCCTGGGGACTCAGGTTTCTGGGAGGGGAGTTGTGTGTCTGTATTACCTTTTCCCTTGTCTATTTCTGTCTATAACTGTATATACTGTAACTATCTGCTTGTACATTGTGCCAGCTGTAAATATAAGCTTCATTCATGTTTCCAGAGCCTGCTGAGTCTAGTCTGGGTGATTTCTAAAGTGTGGGGGAGGGATGGGACACCCAAACCACCACACCTGAGAACGAAATACCATTGCAAAGTTCAGTGTATGTTGGTTTCATTGTCAGGGAAGTTCTGCCAGGGAGTGGCAAGAAGTCTTCAATCTGCTTTAATAAGATATAGACTCTATGGTATCTTTCTTTCATTTAGTCAGGAGCTGGGCTTGACAATCTTAAGTATTCGTAGTCTCTTTGAGCCATATTAGATGTCCTGTGGTTATCTGAATGTAACTGTTCTTGCTTAATACCCAACATTCACAACACAAACTTCTTTTCTTTCTACTGCATCAGGATTT
The DNA here is from genome assembly GCA_013400475.1 of Tricholaema leucomelas. Classification (NCBI taxonomy): domain Eukaryota; kingdom Metazoa; phylum Chordata; class Aves; order Piciformes; family Lybiidae; genus Tricholaema lacrymosa; species Tricholaema leucomelas. Next base: position 231,316 of record WAAF01019572.1, read on the forward strand.
TACCTAATACTATTTTCTAGACCTCTGTGGCCAGGGAAACTATTTATCAGTTCATTTATTGGTTGTTGTTTTTTTTTTTCTCTATTCCAGACATAATTATTATTCCTCAGATTCTTTTCTTTCTTTTCAGTATTTCTTCCATCATAATTTCTCTTCCAGATAGCTCACATTGCCCAATGTAACCTTGCTGCCAAAGACAAGGGACTTTCTGAAAGATCCTTTAAGTCTCCTCTTCTGTGAATAATCCTAATTGCCTAAACAGCCCATATGGCTTCCATGAGCTTACTTGTTTAACTAATGGCTTCTCTCTCTTGCCTCACTGTCTCTTTCAATCTGCCTGGCAATCCAAGGTTATAATTGGTCACAAATACTTTGTTAATTTGGTTTTGCAATTAGGAAAAATTAGTGCCATGGTCTAGTTGACTGGGTAGGGCTGGATGATAGGTTGGATGGATGATCTTGGAGGTCTCTTTCAACCTGGTTGATTCTATTCTATTCTATTCTATTCTTTCCATTCCATTCCATTCCATTCCATTCCATTCCATTCTATTCTATTCTATTCTATTCTATTCTATTCTATTCTATTCTATTCTATTCTATTCTATTCTATTCTATTCTGTTCTGTTCTGTTCTGTTCTGTTCTGTTCTATCTGAGAGCTGGCCAGGAGTGGGGCAGGGGGAGACAGGCTCTGCTCACTTGCTCCCTGGGATAGGGCAAGCAGCAATGGGTGTAAGTTACAGCAAAAGAGGTTCCACCTCAACACAAGGGGGAACTTCTTTACTGCAAAGGTCATAGAGCACTGGAATAGGCTTCCCAGAGAGGTTGTGGAGTGTCCTTGTCTGGAGGCTTTCAAGGCCTGCCTGGATGTGTTCCTCTGTGATCTGTGTTTGTATGGTCCTGCTCTGGCAGGGGGGTTGAACTCGCTGATCTACTTGGGTCCCTTCCAACCCGTAACACTCTGTGACCCTGTGGCTCTGTTTTGCATGCCATTGAATAGAATAGAATAGAATAGAGTAGAATCAACCATTGATACCCATTCTTGCCCCTCTGAGAAAGTGCTGACCCTTTGCTTGTTCATTGCTATATCATCACTGACAGTAACATCCTGTGAGCCTATGACCCTGTGGTTCTTCTTTGCTCACCTTGTAAGACCCTCACTCTCTGACAATTCAAAAGTCTCATGAAAAGTTCTAGTCAAATGTTGAAATGTTTCCATCTTCTGAGCTCTTCTGATTAGTATTTTTAAGCTCCATTTTCCTCATTGTGAACTGACTGTGTTTTACCTAATGCATATGCATGGCAATAAGCCTGACAATACTAAGCTACAGCTATGATTTAGTAAACATTGCTATCTGGAGAAGGATGTTTCTGTCTTGTCAGTACCATCATGTACTGTGGTCCTTCACTGTCCTACAGTGCCTTCTCAGTAGCTGCCTTTTCCTAGTCTCAGGAGTAGTTTTCAGGTGTGACGAGGTGCTAATCTATAATAGGATTTCTGCCTACAGAGTACACACAGGGTTGTGAAGCTAATAACTTTTACTAAAGATATTAAACACTCTTGAAGAAAGCGTGCCCAAAGAAAGAGTAACCTCAGTTCCAATGCAGAACAATAGATCACCAGCTTAAAGGCTAACTGATGAGTGCAGATGTTCAGGGATCATGGCTAATTACATCAAAAGCTGGCAACCACTGGATTCTAAGTACCATATGTTGTTTCTCAAAAATAAGTGAAGCTGCTTCTATCTAAGAGGCTGCCACCACTGTCAAGAAACTAATAAAAGAGTCTGGGGTCTCAGTGGATCTGCATAGGAGCCAAAGATGTAACTTTGAAGCTGCCACTTTACAGATACAGCCTAGTGTTTGTGTGCTGAGACTTAGTAGTGCTCCAGTCACAAGTGTGAGAACTGCTGCCTGTTCCTTTAGAGGACTATCTTGCTTGCTAGTACTTGATGTGGAATTTGGTAGGGGAAATAGGGTGCCCACAGTAACACTAAGATGCTGCAACATTATTACAGGCATTCTGCAAATACTTTAACAGTCCACTGTTTGTTCTGTGAATCATAGCACCAAACAAACCTTGAAAGAGTTGTATCTGTTTATTCCATTATGTGCAAATGTTTGGGATCCAATTCTTCCTCCAGCAGCGGTAGAGTGGGTTAGCTCTGTTGAGCTCTGTACTCTTAGTTGTGCCTGTCTGCAAGCAGTAGTTTCTCCTCTGTGTAGTTTGAAGCAGTTGTATGTTCCACTGCATGGTTCTAGCTTATGTTTCAGCTCAGCCTAGTTTTCTATTCTCTCCAGAGATGGGGTTTCCACAAGCACAAGGGTGGCTTGTCTCAGCCAAGGACTTAGGCACACTGGGCACATGAAGAATCTGAGCTGCAGCACTGAGCTGGCAGGACAGTGTAGATATGTCCATGTTGGCTGAGTTCACTTCTCTTTCAGTGAATCTCATAATGAACCCCTGGAGACTTCAACAGAGGCTTTTGGGTGTTAGCTGTGAAGGGAGGAAAATACTCTGCAGTAACTTTACATATACTCTATACAAAAGAGTGACAGTTTGTATTGTTGATTGGATGTTCTGCTCATCCATACTCACTACTTTTGCATCATATAAAGTACTGATTAATTAAACACCTAGCAACTGTAGTGAGGAATACATGAGGGGAAAACAAAAATGAGAGTCCAAGGCTCTGAAGTTTCAGTTCCTAAACTCATCTTCTGTTTCATTAGAGTACATGGCAACTTTACCAGCAAGTTGGGGAATACAACCATTGTGAAATGCAATGCTAAGCATCCATTTTCAGCAAGTCTGTGCTGTGCAGTTTTAGGATATATTGTTTTCTCTGAGTTAGTGTCAGCTGTCTTACACTTATTTCTTTGAAACAGATCTAAATAAAAAATAATAATTTAAAAAAAAAAGGATTTAAGTCAAGAGCAGACATTGCAGTATCACAGAGTCACAGCATTTCTTAGATTGGAAAACACCTTCAAGCTCGTTGAGTCCAATCATTAGTTTCACACTGACAAGTCCTTGACTAAACCAAATCCCTCAGCACATCTAATCACTATGAATCGCTGTGGTTGGAAAGGATCACCAGCATCATCCAGTCCAACCTTCATCTCAGCATCCTTCATCACCAGACCACAGCCTCAAGCACCACATCCACTCTCCTTTTAAACCCCTCCAGGGATGGCAACTCCACCATCTCCCTGGGCAGCCTGTTCCAGTGCCTGACCACCTGCTCAGTAAAGAACTTCCTCCCAACATCCAACCTAAACCTCCTCTGATGCAACTTGAGGCCATTTCCTCTTGTCCTGTCATTAGTAATTCAGGAGAAGAGACCAGCTCCAGCCTCACTACAACCTCCTTTTAGGTAGTTGTAGAGGGCAATAAGGTTCCCTCTCAGCCTCCTCTTCTCCA
>WAAF01019572.1:246813-269354 GCA_013400475.1 Tricholaema leucomelas
TTGTTGCCCTTCTCTGGACACCTTCCAGCACCTCAACATCTCTCTTGAATTGAGGATCCCAGAACTGGACACAGAACTCAAGGTGTGGCCTGACCAGTGCTGAGTACAGGGGCAGAATAACCTCCCTCATCCTACTGGCCACACTGTTCCTGATCCAGGCCAGGATGCCATTGGCTCTCCTGGCCACCTGGGCACACTGCTGGCTCATCTTCAGCTACTCTCTACCAGCACCCCCAGGTCCCTTTCTTGCTGGCTGCTCTCCAGCTACTCTGTCCCCAGCCTGTAGCGCTGCTTGGGGTTGTTGTGGCCAAAGTGCAGAACATTCAGTGTAGCTGGCCACACTGTTCCTGATCCAGTCCTACTGACCTCACTGTTCCTGATCCAGGCCGGGATGCCAGGATGGTACATCCAATGGCCACTCAGTATCTATTCAATTAGCTCCTTGAGGAGATCTTCATTCGGTTTCCTCCAGGCCCAGCGTCGGTTCGATTTCCGTTGCGCATTCACCTCCGCGTAAAGACGAGGCAGGGCCAGCTCTGCGCCAAGGAGAGGCCCATCATTGCAGGAGACAAGAGAACAAACGTTCTCGCAGCGTAATCAATCTTATAGAGCAGATGGATACAGTAATTAGAGGAAAAACAATTTTGCCAAGAATATTAACATTTCAACAGTTTATCAGGGAGGGGGTGTTGACACCGGTCAATAATTTTCTGATTATTGCAACAACATCTTCAGTTGCTGACTGCTTTGTGCAAAATGGGACAGACTAATTTTGGCCTCCTGACCTTGTTTACAGCGACGAGAGGTAGGACTGCCACCAAAATGGTTTTTTTGTTGTTGTTGTTGTAAAACAACAAACAAGCAAACATGTGTTGGTTGGTGGTTGGTTTTTTTTTTTCCCCTCTATCATTTGAAGGTATCGTAGCCTGTGAAGATGTATGAGGTTGGTTTCCAAAGAGCATATTTATTTATATTTCATTCAATCTCATGATCCTTGGGTGCAAGTTGCAAAAAAAAAAATATTAGGCAACTGTTGCCAACAGCTAGCACAAGTCGAGCCTACCCATTCCTCCCCCCCTTTTCTCATGCCTGGATGAGATGAACATCATCTGTACCAGCCCCAAAGAAAGAATGATAAGAAGAAAAAAACACTTAGAAGAATCCTGGTCCATTCAAGTTTAAAATGCTCACTTCTCTGCAGAGGGAATAGCTTCTATTTGGTTTCTACTACCTGGCAGATTGTGCTAGTTTGAGCCTAGCTAGAATGTTTTGGTGAGATGAAATAGATTATAGGCTGTAGAAGGGGAACAATGGTGATGTCTGCTGCACATAGGCTTGCTGGGATGTACAAGAAAAAGAACACAAACATAGATAAGGGAGTCTCGCTTTGGGCTACACTTCTCTCTCTAACCTAACTGGCTGGATGTTAGGAGGAAGTTCTTAACAGAGAGAGTGATGTGCCATTGGAATGGGCTGCCCAGGGAGGTGGTGGAGTCACCGTCCCTGGGGGTGTTGAAGAAAAGCCTGGATGAGGCACTTAGTGCCATGGTCTGGTTGATTGTCTAGGGCTGGGTGCTAGGTTGGACTGGATGATCTTGGAGGTTTCTTCCAACCTTGTTGATTCTATGATTCTAACCTGCCATCTCTGTGACTAATCCATCTGCTTCCTAACGCCCCTGGCCAACCCTCCAAAATTACCTTGAAGCATAAGGCAAAGTCTGGGGTAAGGTAGAGGGGTGGGAGAAGATGGAAGCGTAGTTGAGAGCCCCTCGTGGGGACTCAGGTTTCTGGGAGGGCTGCTGTGTTTCTGTATTGCCTTTTAACCTGTATATTTCTGTCTATAGCTGTAGATATTGTAACTATCTGCTTGTCTCTTGTGCTAAGCTGTAAATAAAAAGCTTCATTCAATTTCCAGAACTGCTGAGTCTAGTCTGGGTGATTTTCCAAAGTGGAGTTCGGGGGGGGCAAGTAACATCCAAACCATCGCACAGATCTTAGTGAATAAAATGAGAGCTAGGACATTTTGTGGCCATTAGTGTGTATTTCAGGCATCTGCATGTCCTTTCATTCCTTGTATCTCTCCTGGAATCATAGAATCCTAGAATCAGTCAGGGTTGGAAGGGACCACAAGGATCATCCAGTTCCAACCCCCCTGCCATGGCCACAGACACCCTACCCTAGATCAGGCTGGCCAGAGCCTCATCCAGCCTGGCCTTAAACACCTCCAGAGGTGGGGATTCAACCACCTCCCTGGGCAACCCATTCCAGGCTCTCACTACTCTCATGCTGAACAACTTCCTCCTCACATCCACTCTGGATCTCTCCAGCTTTGCTCCATTCCCCCCAGTCCTGTCACTTCCTGATGTCCTAAAAAGTCCTTACCCAGCTTTTTTGTAGGCCCCCTTCAGATACTGGAAGGCCACAAGAAGGTCACCTGGGAGCCTCCTGTTCTCCAGACTGAACAGCCCCAACTCTTTCAGTCTGTCCTCATAGCAGAGCTGCTGCAGCCCTCTGAGCATCCTCGTGGCCGTTCTCTGGACACGCTCCAGCATCTCCACATCCCTCTTTAATAGGGGCTCCAGCTCTTGCACCTCCTCCATGCTGGACACAAGGGGTTAAAAGTCTGGACTTAAAAATCCTTGTGAGAATCATTGTCCCGTCTACTATTTGTGTGGCAGCAGTTGTGATCAACAGCTGATATATTGATTAAACAGGGGAGAGCATGGGTAAATTAATAGACATATCTGCAAAAAGAAGAGCCTGTGAAATTGAAGCTAAATCAGTGGCAATCTGCCCCTTTGAATCTTTAAGATCAGGATCCTGGATCAAAAATCAAGTAGTCCAGGAAGTGGCATGGGAATAGATGCCCTGAAGGGCCTGTTTCAACCTGAGGTTTGGCCTTCTGAGTTTGTGAAAGCATCTTCCAAAAGAAGGTAGAAAGGAAGAAGGCAATATGAAGCCAAGCCCTAGGGCAGAGTGTGGCAGCTGCTGCACCCTGGGACACGATGGCAGCCCGAGGGTCTGCCTGCACAAGAACGATACATTGGATTAGACTGTTCACCGTGGCTGTAAGAACCAGCTGTAGCAAACGTGAAATGCAATCACATTGCTTTGATCTGCCTTTTTTTTCTGTCCAAATGTGTGCTTACAAGCTGTGTCATCTTCATGTGCTACACAGTGCCCTGAGGTGGTACCTCCAGCTGTAGTGACCGTCCCTCTGCTCCTGAAAGTCTGTTGCAGAAAGCCCAGTGACAACTGGAGGAGGTCTGAGATCAAACCAGTACGTTCTTGCAATTCTTTTCCCACTCATCCTGCAACACATCCCAAAAAGCTTGGGAGCAGTGTTTCATGAAGGGATGATGCAAATATATAAGTCTATTTTTTTTACCCCCAAGCATCCTGGAAGCCCTTTACTTATCGTTCCCCAGCAGGAACTTTTCTAGAGGGCCTTTGAAGAAGACAAAGGAACAGGTCAGGCAAACCTGAATGAAAGTAGAATGTGCACAGGGGAGGGTGAAAGAAAGGTGGTGCCACATGATAAAAAAGTGCCCCAGTTTTGTAGGTGAATGAGGTCAAAGGAGCCTTACTTTACTCTTGCTGTAATTCACAGGCTCACAGGCTCTCAGGATGTCAGGGGTTGGAAGGGACCCAAGAAGATCGGCAAGTCCAACTCCCCTGCCAGAGCAGGACCACATAATCTAGCACAGATCACAGAGGAACACATCCAGACAGGCCTTGAAAGTCTCCAGGGAAGGAGACCCCACAACCTCTCTGGGGAGCCTGTGCCAGTGCACTGTGACCCTTACTGGAGGAGGAAGTTGTTGCCAGAGAGAGTGATTGGCATTGGAATGGGCTGCCCAGGGAGGTGGTGGAGTTGCCCTCGCTGGAGGTGTTGATGCAAAGCCTGGCTGAGTGCCATGGTCTAGTTGATTGGTTAGGGCTGGGTACTAGGTCAGACTGGTTGATCTTGGAGGTCTCTTCCAACCTGGTTGATTCTCTGATTCTATGATTCACTTAGTGCTGTGCCATGGTCTAGTTGATTGGACAGGGCTGAGTTATAGATTGGACTGGATGGTCTTGGAGGTCTCTTCCAACCTGGTTGATTCTAGGATGATTATTCTATGAACTATTTCACTGTGCTCACTCTTTCTACCTGTTTGCATGACATCCAGTATGGGAAACACAAAGTGCTCCTCACATAGTTTTTTTCCTTCATGGATATCTCAGCTCTCCTTCAGTTTAAAATAGCATTTCAGTTCTCCAGCCATCTCTAGGTATGACTGCCCCAGTATATTTTTATCTAGATATTGCTTCCCACCTTTCCTCTTTTTCTGCCTCTTTCCGTCTCTCAGCTGATATTAAATCCTGATTAGGCTGGGGATTGAGCATTTTGCCTACTAAGGCAAGCCAACAACACCTGTACTAATCTCCCACTCCAAGGTGTCATTCTGATAATGATAAAGAATCACTTTTCCTACAGTTTTGAAAGGACAACCTCATGTAGCTATTCAGTGCCATGGTTTGCTCCAGGCCGAGTTGTTTTCTAAATTACTTTCCCCAGGTGCAAATCTTGACTGCAGTTGAAAGGCTGTGTTTAGGTTGATGATGGAGGAGTAGAGTGAAGCCATTTGGGGGAATGCTACACACGAAAAAACCTAATCAAGATGAGGTAAGAAGGGATGCACAGCTTTGGGCAGTGCTGACAGTTACCAGGACAGTGTTCTGTTTTAATGCAGTTGTGGAAGAGTAGCAACATCTGTAAGACTGGTCCTGCAAAGAATCACAGAATCATAGAATCACCCAGGTTGGAAGAGACCTCCAAGATCATCCAGTCCAACCTAGCACCCAGCCCTAGACAATCAACCAGACCATGGCACTAAGTGCCTCATCCAGGCTTTTTCTGAACACCCCCAGGGACGGTGACTCCACCACCTCCCTGGGCAGCCCATTCCAATGCCAATCACTCTCTCTGCCAACAACTTCCTCCTAACATCCAGCCTAGACCTCCCCCAGCACAACTTGAGGCTGTGTCCCCTTGTTCTGTTGCTGGTTGCCTGGCAGAAGAGACCAACCCCACCTGGCTACAGCCTCCCTTCAGGTAGTTGCAGACAGCAATGAGGTCTGCCCTGAGCCTCCTCTTCTCCAGGCTGCACACCCCCAGCTCCCTCAGCCTCTCCTCATAGGGTTTGTGTTCCAGGCCCCTCACCAGCTTTGTTGCCCTTCTCTGGACATGTTCCAGCACCTCAACATCTCTCTTGAATTGAGGGAGCCCAGAACTGGACACAGCACTCAAGGTGTGGCCTGACCAGTGCTGAGCACAGGGGCAGAATAACCTCCCTCATCCTACTGGCCACACTGTTCCTGAGCCAGGCCAGGATGCCATTGGCTCTCCTGCCCACCTGGGCACACTGCTGGCTCATCTTCAGCTACTCTCTACCAGCACCCCCAGGTCCCTTTCTTGCGGGCTGCTCTCCAACCACTCTGTCCCCAGCCTGCAGTGCTGCTTGGGGTTGTTGTGGCCAAAGTGTAGAACCCTGCACTTGGCCTTGTTAAATCTCACCCCATTGGCCTCTGCCCACCCATCCAGCCTGTCAGGGTCCCTCTGCAGGGCTCTCCTGCCCTCCAACAGTTCCACACCTGCTCCTAGCTTGGTGTCATCTGCAAACTTACCGATGCTGAATTCAATCCTCTTGTCCAGATCATCAATAAAGATATTGGACATTGCATTCTGTAATGCTAGTAACAAATCAGAGCACTGTTTGCCTTAATTCTGTTCTGGGACAGAGTGTCCTGTGAAGTTAATAGAACTCTGCATGATTTCTTCTGGCCATAGCAATTTCAAATGATTGCAACTGATGCTTGAAGGACAACTCTGCCAGTATGGAAACTTTCTCATTAGATTCCTGGGCAACTTACCTGCTCCAAAGCTTCCGAGCCTTTTGTGCTCATATAGCTCTGTGCACCCATAGAGGTAAATGTTGGGGTTTTGTCACCGTTCTCTTGAACTATGATAAACATTTGGGCCATACAACACATTTGACTGTTTTTTTGAAACTCCTATGGCACATGTGCCCTGAGGAGAAGATCTGTAGGAGATAGCTCAGAAAACAGGTTTGAGGCTGCAAGTGTACTGCCCATGGTTAGAAGTGATCCTAGAGGAATATAAGAGTGCTTCCAGCCTGGATATTGCTTTAGCACATTGTGTGTGGGTAAGCAAGTAATCTGGAAACAATCCTAACTGCATTTGCCATGGTAGCTGTCAGTCTGCAGCTGACAAAAAGAATCCTGCATGTCCTACACACAGGAACAGTACCAGAGGACAAACTGTTAGGGGACCTCTTTTGCCACAGACAGCTGATGAGGCTTTTGTGCTACCCTAGATACTGCCTGCCAAGGCAAATCCCATGTTTTGAGACCATTGTATGTTTCAGGTTAGGAACATTTTCCATGGAGTCTTGGCAGTACCTTGAAGTATGTCTGGGTGTCATCGTAGCACAGCTCATAAAAAAGAACTCATTCCTCCATGCAAGGGTTTCTATTGTGACTTTAGTAATGCTCCCATCTTTCTTCAGCAGCCTGCTCTTTGCTCTTCTGGCTCCCCTCTGGGATTCATGTTTCCTTGCCTTCTCTATGCCATCAGATGAGAAACTATTTACCTGCTTAAGAGTTTGGTCCAATTACTCTTTCCAATGCAAGTGGCCTATTCTAGCAAGTCTCCAGGGCTCAAAGCCTGAATGGTGATGATAAAGGATATCTGACATCAGATATGTACAGTCCTTACTGCCTCGTATTAAACTGTGCCATTATATTTGAGTGCTGGCATATAACTAGGACAGCTGCCATGTGGCCCAGATGACTCAGGGAAGGCAGGAAGGGCACCTGGGGCAGGCCAATGTGAATCAATCTGGTGTGGGACAGTGGGAGCACTGGCAGCAGCAGAGCAGGCAGGAAGAGAAGGTTGTGGAGTCTCCTTCTCTGGAGACATTCAAGGCCTGTCTGGATGTGTTCCTCTGTGATCTATGTTAGACAGGATTGTCCTGCTCTGGCAGGGGAGGTGGACTCGATGATCTCTTTGGTTCCCTTCCAACCCCTAACATCCTATGATCCTATGATCCTATGAAGGCTCCCATACAAAATTGAAAGCAAACACTCCTGCTCCAAGGAGGATCACTTATTGCAGTTGGAATTATTGGCTCATTGGTTGCAGTAAAACCCTGTGAATGCAAGGCACTGTGAGGATACCAAACCAAAATGATATCTGTGTCCTAAAAAAGGCCTGGGAGTATATATCCCTGCTTGGCCACGGGACTGCTTTTCAAGCAGAGTATTCATCATTACATAAAAATCAAAACACTTTTGGTCTCTGCCATATGTAGCTGACATCAAAGTACAGGTTCAATAAGTTAAGTTGAATTGCTAATACTTAATGCTCAAGCAGAACTTCTGTGGTATCTAATTTATACTGCTCTTAACCCATGGGGCATTTGCTTCAGTAAATGAACTTAGCGACGTTTGGCGATCTCTCGGCACACAGTCAAAAGCACAGACTCGGTAAATCACTGATTTAGTGGGACCTTCCCTACTTTCTCCATATGCTGCACCTTCCCAGCTGACAGACAAAAATGAAGTGGAATAGTTTGCTTTAAAACCTGGCACTTTTTTCTTTCCAGCATCATCTGACCAATTTCAAACAGCTCTTCAAAAGACAAATCTAAAATGCTACATCGAGGTCTTTTCCAACCTGGTTGATTCTATGATTGAAGGATAGGAACTTTTGCATGTGTGACTTGGGCTTGAGACCATAACCAAGCCATGGACCTTTTGAGATCTGGGACCTCTTTAGCTTTCCTTCAGGGTTAAAAACCACACAGAAGACTCTAATATATACACATAAATCTTGTCAGTTAAATATAGATTAATGGGAACTGTCAGGGAGTAGAAATACTGCACTATTTAGGGTAAATCACAGGCTCACAGTATCACCAAGGTTGGAAGAGACCTCACAGATCATCAAGTCCAACCTGTTACCACAGAGCTCAAGGCTAGACCATGGCACCAAGTGCCACGTCCAATCCTGCCTTGAACAGCTCCAGGGACGGCGACTCCACCACCTCCCTGGGCAGCCCATTCCAGTAGCCAATGACTCTCTCAGTGAAGAACTTTCTCCTCGCCTCAAGCCTAAATTTCCCCTGGCGTAGCTTGAGGCTGTGTCCTCTTGTTCTGGCGCTGGCTGCCTGAGAGAAGAGAGCAACCTCCTCCTGGCTACAACCACCCCTCAGGTAGCTGTAGGCAGCAATAAGGTCTCCCCTGAGCCTCCTCTTCTCCAGGCTAAACAATCCCAGCTCCCTCAGCCTCTCCTCGTAGGGCTGTGCTCGAGGCCTCTCCCCAGCCTCGTTGCCCTTCTCTGGACACGTTCAAGCATCTCAATGTCCCTCTTAAACTGGGGGCCCCAGAACTGGACACAGTACTCAAGGTATGGTCTAACCAGTGCAGAGTACAGGGGCAGAATGACCTCCCTGCTCCTGCTGGCCACACCATTCCTGATGCAGGCCAGGATGCCATTGGCTCTCTTGGCCACCTGGGCACACTGCTGGCTCATGTTCAGGCGGGTATCGATCAGCACCCCCAGATCCCTTTCTGTTTGGCTGCTCTCAGCCACTCCAACCCCAGCCCCAGTTTTAAATACCGTAAAACATGCTAAATATTTCACTTTTACAGCAAAAATTAAGTCCCAAGCAGGGACTCAGCATTCAGTTCCCTCCTTTTTTTTTAGGCATTTGGCTCTCTGTAGCTTAGATTGTATTCCTATGTTATTGTCCCCCCCCACTTCCCTGAGCATGTACAAAACAAGTCGTTTCACGCACTCTCAGTGCAGCTCTACTCAGTTTTACTAACACCTTCCCATTTAAGTGTTTTGATGTCTCAATTTGTGTTCTTCGTTACAAAAGTCCAGTCTGATTTCTTCATTTTTGCAGAAATGGAAATGTGTTTTCTTTCAGGATTATACCAGATGGTGAGAAAATTGAACAGAAAAGGACAGAAGGTAATTTTCTAGGTAGTCCATGAGTCGAGGTGGCATATGCTTGTACTAGCTTAACTCCTGACCGTATAAATCTCTGCTATCCACATAAAGTTAGAAGCCTTCATACCAATTGTCACCTTTGAAAACACTCCTAAGGATTTAACAGAAGTGCTTTGGGTCACTTAGGCCAAGTTAAAAGCCTCCACTCACGGCCCACCCACTGGGATACAAAGATGCACTGATTCAAACCTTGGTATAGGTAATATATGACTACAGAGGCTGAACTACTTGGAAGGTAACCTCAGCTATGCTATGAAGAAAATGGCAAAGAAACAGCTATAACCACCATCTGCAAGCACACAGGGCCTCTACTTCAGTACCCATAAAACTAAGAGAGAAGGGAATCACATTTAAGACAGTAGTTTTAAAATCATTTGTTCTTATCCTTTTATGGGGTATTGGTCTTGTTGCCCTCTTTCTGACCTTAGGAGTGCTGTTTGTATTAGCTTTTAGTGTGAAAAGTTATATTCCAGGAAAGTCTTTCTTTTACTCTCTCCCATTCTCCCTTCTATCCTGCCTATGCAAATGTTTTACTTTAAAACTTTCCCCACACACCCTAATAAGTCCTATTGTATTGGTCACTTGGCATTTCAGCAAGCCAAAAGGTGCCACTGGTATTGTCCTGCATGTCAAATCAGCTTGCATTGCTTGGGCTACATTTCATCCTGTTCCGCAGCTATGAAAAGGGATAGAATAGAACAGAACAGAACAGAACAGAACAGAACAGAATAGAATAGAATAGAATAGAATCAACCAGGTTGGAAGAGACCTCCAAGATCATCCAGTCCAACCTAGCACCCAGCCCTATCCAGTCAACCAGACCATGGCACTAAGTGCCTCATCCAGGCTTTGCTTCAACACCTCCAGGGACGGTGACTCCACCACCTCCCTGGGCAGCCCATTCCAGTGGCTGTGTGGCTGCACAAAGCAATGATCCACTGTAAAATAACTGAAGAAATCTAACAGTGACCACAGTGGCTTCCTTGGCCTAGGCTTAGGTTTTTTCCTTTTGCAACCAGCATGACTTCACAGCTACTACAAGTTCTCTGAGGAGCATAGTTTGACTGTCCTTCCCTTAGAATGCAACACCAAATTATGTATCTGTGTCCCTCCTAAGGCCTCTATCCCTCCTAGAGGAGTATTGAGGCTCTTTTCTCTTAGATAGACTGGACTTGGAGCTCAAACTGTGGTGCAGCCCCAACACAGTCCTGGGAGCAGCCAAGAGGTAATGCAGCTGGGAGCAGCTCAAGGAACCCCAACTGTGCTGCAGCACTTGTAGCAGTTTGAAACCTGTGGAATGAAAACTTGCTTTGCTGCCTGATACCTATCCTCTCAGGGAACTTCATGGCGGTAAAAGGAGAAACTTGCTGTACCCCAAGAGTAATTTTCACCTTTGAAATTCATCCTGAATTTTGCAAGCTTTTAATCATTTTTAGAACAATCCAAATCCTGAATGGCACCAGGTGTAAATGGTTTCTCTCCTAGGAAAAGAGAACAATGGTGTGTACTTCACAGCTTTCAGCCACAGACTTCTCTCGAGCCTAGACATGAGCCTTGCATAAATCCAGAACTCACCAACTGCTGTGGCTTTATCAAGAACCCTATTAGTGATTATTAAAACTAATCTTGCTTAGAAGTGGACTGCTGTGTGCAAAGCTCATCTTTCCTGTTTACTTTGTGACTATTAATGTTTATACATTAGTGCAAGGAATAGTGTTAGCATAATTCTAGTGTAAAATATAACCAGCTCTATCCATTACAAGTGCATTACTGCCAGGAACTGTAAACATGTTTATGCCTGATAGCCTTTTGATTCGATAATATCTCTGCTGGGCAGGCAAGTTTTTAAACCAAGAAAAGACAGGTTATGATTTTCATCACCAAAACAGTGTTTCTTATTGAAGTATGTTATCTAAATTCAATTTTTAAGAAGGCCATTAAAACAATCTGCCTGTGATTTTAAAGGAGAGCAACACAAATGTCATCTTCGACGTGGTGGCAAGAAGGTACAATGCGCACTAAGAATCATAGAATCAGTCAGGGTTGGAAGGGACGGCCACAGACACCCTACCCTACAGCAGGCTGGCCACAGCCTCATCCAGCCTGGCCTTAAACACCTCCAGGGATGGGGCCTCAACCACCTCCCTGGGCAACCCATTCCAGCCTCTCACCACTCTCATGCTGAATAACTTCCTCCTCACATCCAGTCTGACTCTCCCCACCTCCAGCTTTGCTCCATTCCCCCCAGTCCTGTCACTGCCTGATAGCCTAAAAAGTTCCCCCCTCAGCTTTTTTTAGGCCCCCTTCAGATACTGGAAAGCGACAAGAAGGTCACCTGGGAGCCTCCTCTTCTCCAGCCTGCACAGCCCCAACTCCTTCAGTCAGAAGTTATTCCTCCCAGATAGACACATACGCAGACAAACCCTGCCATATCATACCATACAAACAATTTTAATTGTGTAGTTACAGTCAATAACCACTCCTAGTCAGAACATTTCTGCATAAAGAAAAAATTGTGATACACTTATAAAAACAGCCAGCTGTAACAAAATAACTGGTGTTTTCATAGCAATAAACTCATAAAAAAGAAATACACCTTTATACAGAAAATTTATACAGCTGTAGCTTTAAAATTGATTGTAAACCAAAGGAAGACACATTGCAAACATCAATTATTTTCACATTAATTGCATAAGTTTCTAAGGTGATCTATTAGTTTTATTTACCTAAGCTTATTTGCATGATAGTAAAAATTGCATACAACAATAAGAGTGAAGCTTATAGTATGAATTGCTTGGATAACATAGAGCACTTTTTATAGGCAACTGTGTAAAGCACATTTTCTCTATTTAAAACTTTTAAGACACTTTGTTTTACTGCCCATCAAAATACATTTATAAATAGAAAAAAGAAAAATCAGTATGATAACAAGAGAAGCAATATTACATTTAACAGAAAACTTCCCCCCCCTCCCCTCCAAAACAACAAAAAAAATTAATTACAACATGATGCTGCAGGAGCTACAAATAAATAATGAGGACTAAATTGTGTTTCACATTATTTTTTTCTCTCTCTCTCTCTTTTTTTTTTTTGTTTTTGTCATTTTCTTTAAAACCATGTAACAATGAGAATGGGAAAACAAACAAACATAACCAAACAGAAAAATTAAAAGGAAAAAAAAAAAACAAAAAACCAAACAACAAAATTACAGTGACCTTTACTTCCAAAAGAAAACAAATCTGAATTACGGCAGTGCCATATAATACAAGGCATTTGTTGGCATATGTTATCTTTCAACTGCATTCCACAGTCTATAGTTCTTTTGTAACATACAATAGAAGAAGAGTAACAAACTCTTTTTTATTTTCTTTCATTTATTTTATTTTTTTTTTTATTTATTTTTATTTTTATTTTTTATTTTTTAAATAAATGTGAGTTTCCAAAGATCAAGTGTGGAGTGCTACGGTTAATAATAATTAAAAGACAAAACCAACCAAACGAACGAGAACGAAACAGAAACAACCAACCAACCAAAAAAAAAAAAACAAAAAACCAAACAAAAAAATTAAAAGGAAAAAAAAAAAACAAAAAACCAAACAAAAAAATTAAAAGGAAAAAAAAAAAACAAAAAACCAAACAAAAAAATTAAAAGGAAAAAAAAAAAACAAAAAACCAAACAAAAAAATTAAAAGGAAAAAAAAAAAACAAAAAACCAAACAAAAAAATTAAAAGGAAAAAAAAAAAACAAAAAACCAAACAAAAAAATTAAAAGGAAAAAAAAAAAACAAAAAACCAAACAACAAAATTACAGTGACCTTTACTTCCAAAAGAAAACAAATCTGAATTACGGCAGTGCCATATAATACAAGGCATTTGTTGGCATATGTTATCTTTCAACTGCATTCCACAGTCTATAGTTCTTTTGTAACATACAATAGAAGAAGAGTAACAAACTCTTTTTTATTTTCTTTCATTTATTTTATTTTTTTTTTAATTTATTTTTATTTTTATTTTTTATTTTTTAAATAAATGTGAGTTTCCAAAGATCAAGTGTGGAGTGCTACGGTTAATAATAATTAAAAGACAAAACCAACCAAACGAACGAGAACGAAACAGAAACAACCAACCAACCAAAAAAAAAAAAACAAAAACAAAAAACAACAAACCAAACAGTAAATCACAAAAGTTGTAATGCTTTTGTCTGAAGGCTCCAGAATCAAAAATCACTGGTATCATGCTTATTGGGTACACTCACAGTGTATCCAGTGAACACAAATGAATAGCAAACAATCCTCGACGCTTCATCTGTTGCCGCGAAGCAGTTTGTAAATCAGAGTTAAAACATCTAGTGCAGTCTGCATTATCCTCTTTTGTCAACTTTTGTGCAAGTTTGGGAAGATTCATTGGCCAAACAATGAATAGTAAAGGGTTTGGTTTTTTTTTTTTTGACAGAAAGCAAGGTGGAATTTTCATTTCATTAGTAAATAGCGAGTGGCACTGTTGAAAGGAAAAGAATACTCTTAGCTCAGTCTTTCAATTCGGCGTTGATCTCTGTGTTCCCTTCTACCGATAACTCTTCTTCTAGTTTCACTGAAAAAAGCGTGTTTGCGTTTTTGTCTTGGATGCTGTCTTCTAAATCCTTGAGCAACTCTTCCTCTTTGTACTCTGCGACGTCCACCTCCAAGCCAGAATTGTCCTTCAGCTTCCCGTGGTGCTTGAGATAATACCGCTGGTTCTGAAAGAACTTGATAATGGTGTACTTGGGCAGGTCAAGCTGAGCAGAGAGAGTCTGGATTGCTTCTTCATCTGGATACAGGCCTACATCTTGTATGAAACTCTGTAGGATCCCAAGGGCTTCGACAGAAATCTTCGTTCGTGGGCGGCTTTTCTGACGATTCTCATCCTCAGATTCAGCTGGTGATGCTACTGTAGGTTGCCTTGGGGGTAGTCTGGGACCCGGTTGCTGTTGCTGTTGCTGCTGCTGCTGTTGCTGTTGCTGCTGCTGCTGCTGCTGCTGCTGCTGCAAGACAAAGCACAGCATTTTTTTTTTTTTTTTGGTGTGTGTATTACAGCTCATGTTTTATGCTACCAAGAAAACCTGAGGAAGGGGAAATTTGCAAATCTATAAACGACAAGGTAGTAAGTTTAGAGAAAAGAGAGGAAGAAACCCCCCAAAACAACCCATTATTGCCGAATCAGAATTAAAACATCAATTAGTAACTCTCACGTGTCTGCACGCGTATGAGTATAAACAGAGGATAAGGGGACAGTGGGATAGGAACAGAGAGATGGAAGGAACACTCTAGCTTTGGCTGACTGAAAACACTGGTGACATGACATCAGTGTGGTTTAGCTGACAAATTTTAATGAATGTGCTCCATGAGTCAAGTGCAGACAAGACAAAATGCTAAGCAGGTGACATAGTGTGGGATTAACTTGACCAGCTTAGCCAGAACCGTAGCAAGGCGAAAGCGAGAAAAGTGCCAGATGAGGGCAAACGCGAAGGAGCTCTGCCAGCAGCAGCAGCTGCTGCTGCCGCTACCCAAAACCAAGGGTTGCAAATCTCTAGCAACAGCCAGACTAAGAGACTGAGGGGATCGAGGAGAAGGAGAGAATTTTAGCCAAGAGCAGAAACATCCCACATTTGGATCTGACCTTAGCAGGCACTGTAGTCTCATCAAACTTGCAAACATTATGACAGAACGCGTTAGTTGGAAGGGCCTGACAGGAGACTGTCGAACCTGCCCTCAGCAAGGACAAAGAGGAAATGTGGATTTGCACTTCTGTCTCTGACTTCTCTTGCCTGCAGTCCTAGAATGGTTTGCTTTGCCTGTGTTCAAGTATCCCAACATACAAACGGGAGCAAACACCTTTATCTGCTTCTCTGGGTGGGCTGGGGATTATTTGGTTAATATTATGAAGCATTCAGATGCAAAGCTTTAAATAAGCTGCACTATTATTATTATTAGATGGGAACATGCTGCATGCCAAAAACTTGGGCAGTGAGTCAGTATGCACATCAGAAGAATAAGATAAAGCAAATAAATAATTAACAAGACATTAAAATGAAGTTTTGCAAGCATGGATTTCAGAAAATGTCATAAAAAGGTGAGGCACTGAGCCCTAGGAAGAGAAATGTTTCTCACCCACCACACAAGTACAGTACACTGTGTAAGATCATGTTTAAAATCAAAGGCAAAATAATCAGCTCCTGTTTTTGTTGACAATTCTTTTGCTTCACAACACAGGAAGCACTGGTTACTAAGATATTTTGGATCAGCAAATTTCTTGTCATATGGTGCAAACCACCAGTTACTATTAAAAAGCAACAGCAGCAAAACAAGCAGTTGTTATCACTACATTTCATTTCCCTTTGTGAGCCTCCCCTTGAAAATCCTGGCGCGTCGGCAGCGGTTTCCAAGGTTCCAGTTGCAGCTCACTTGCAGACCCTAAGATGCACAAAGTACTGCAAGAACAGTTATCAGTATTGGAGGAATTACAGTTCTGCCCACCTGGCAGTGCCACTCGTGGTGTATTGGAGGAATTTTAGTTCTGCCCACCTGGCAGTGCCACTTGTGGTTGTGGAGACTCTGCACAGGTCTCAACACCCAGTTTAGAAGCCACAGCTTCAAGTGATCTTATTGTAAGACCTGACACAAATGCTGGCGAGATTGGGGCTTTTGCCTCATCCTTATTCACATCCTTTCATGTTTTACGGTCTGTGAGCAGCCCCATTCAAGGCTTCAGTCCCAAAGAAATTCAGGACTACTCCCAGCACATTAAATTCTTACAAGACTGGAGGCTTTGCACATACAGATTGAAAACTTGTGTCTCAGCTACATATTTATGCATTTATGTAGAAGAGCAGAGACAAAATTCAGGCCCAGCCTTCTGATCCTTACTCTTACATTTCATATTATGAGATTACAATGCAACTCCTTATGTGAACAATATTCACAAGATCAAGCACACAACATTTATCAACTAGGCAAGAAAATCTAAGTACGTGGCAGAGTGGTTGGATGTTTATACCGTGCAAAGCGTCTTCTTTTATCCCTTTAAGAAGCAGTTCTGCTAAAAACAATGCACATTTTCAAAGAAGTGCTGTTTTATTACTTAATATAGATCTTTCTGTCCCTTTTTGCTAAATCAAACAGCAAATTTCCAGGCTTTTGCAATTATTTTAGTACTTGACATCCTAAGGGATTGCCTTACTCAGTTTGCTTTATCTTTAATACACACTTGTATTGTTTCTGGCTGTGAGGTATCTCTGTCCTCCCTAGCTTTGTAAATAATTTTCTGTGTAGGTAACACAAATGATACACTGGGTCTTAGCTGAGGTTGGGAAAGCACAGGGTAATATCTGCCCTTTAAGAGGGAGCAGTTAAAAGGCTGATCTCAGGTCGTTAATGAGAAAGGATTAAAGAGTCTGCAGCTCAGAGAGACAGCAGTTGGCCCTGCCGACCTGAGCAAAACTGCCAGCCGTGCTCCCACTTTGCTGTGCCCATGTGAGCAAAGGGTGGATGCAGCCCGGGGAGGAGGACATAATGCTGGGACTACCCTGGAGCAGAGGGCAGCTGTTTCCAAGCCCCATGGCAGGGGTCCTTGCATCACCTCCTCTTTCCCTGACACGGTGTCCTTGTGCCAGCTCACCTGTGGAGCAGCACCCAGCCAAGGTCCAGCAGTCAGCAGGCCTGGTAAGAAAGCGCCTCTATGCTCTCCTTTCCCAAGGGTGGTGGGAGAGGGGCTCTGAAGGAAAAACAAACAAACATTGACTCACCCCAGCCTAGCTGGGGCTGAAGGAGAATGAGGAATCCCCTACCCTTCAGTCCTACCCAGGGCAAGCCAGAGGCTCAAGCTTATCGTTCGAATGGCAGCGCAACGAGGTCTTCCCGCTTTGCTGGCAAGATGTTTGACGACCAGTGCCAAACACCTCTGCCTTTTGGTCCTGACACATACCTATCTAAGCCAGGGACAGCCAGGACAGCAGCTCACCCTACCCAGCATGCAGGTGCCTCTGTGCCACCACATGCACCCATGTTTGTGAAACACCAACAAGCTGAAACAAAAACTGTGGGTGGATGCACACTCTTCTCTGGACTCTGGTAGCGGATGGCAGCGTACTCTTATCTTGTACCAGGAGACCTGCACTTAGCCCGGCCAGAAAGAAAGAAACACTAATTTCCTTTGCTCTGTTTAAAGCTTTATTTACTTAGTGCTCTGTGGGATTGGCCAAGGTAAACTAACCTGAATCTGTTCTGCTGGCACATGGATAATGTGGGAAGGCCTGTCACCATGGTGATGAACTGCATTGCTCTCTTGTTCATAAATGGCATCACGTTCAGGCTGAGGAAGACTGAGGAACCTTCGGATCATGGAGAGATTCTCCCAGAGGGTCCTGTTTTCTGGTGAAGGATCTTCTTTCCAACGTAACAGCTCACAGAGCCACCCCTTGAAGATAACACCAGCAAAACATTAGGTTTGTTTCCTAACTTCATGAGGGGCAAAACAAGGGTGAAACATGTACTTTAAAGGCACCGCATTCTCCTATGCACACCCCTGATATGAAAAGGCTTTCACTGTACAGTCTGTTCTTAAAGCAAGCAATGATACACTGAGAGGCTGCTGCACTATTTCACAGACCCTTGCCAACCACAGTGTTTTTGAAAGCACCTTCCCCTTGGGTCCAGCACCACAGCACTGGTTTTCATTGAAATGCAGTGGTTGATGAAGGCAGAATCTCTGTCAGGGTTTTCACCAGCATCAGTATATTCTCTCTAGTGCCTATTTTCTTTGATGCAAGGCCACACCTACCCAAGAGCACTGAGCTTCAGAAGCCAGTAGATTGGTCTGCAGTTTTTCATTAGGACTTGTAGGGGAGCAAGATAGACTCAAATTTCTCCTATACCCTTTTGTACCATTTCTACATCACAAGACAGCAAGTTGGCCAAGCGCTTACCTACTTCAATTCAGATGCGGTTTTGGGATTCATATTGTGAAGTCATCTACAGAATCCCCTGCAACAACTGCAGTGGTTGCTAATTTCCTTCCAAATGAGACATACAATTTCATCTTGAAAATTTAACAATATTCTTACATCTTCTTTAAACTTAATGGAGGATTTTTTTTTTTAATCTTACAGAATCAACAGAATTTCTCAGTCTGAAAAAGACCTTCAAGATCACTGAGTCCAATCACTGAATTTCTCAGACTGAAAAAGACCTTCAAGATCACTGAGTCCAATCATTGAATTTCTCAGACTGAAAAAGACCTTCAAGATCACTGAGTCCAATCACTGAATTTCTCAGTCTGAAAAAGACCTTCAAGATCACCGAGTCCAATCATTAGTTTCACACTGACAAGTCCTTGACTAAACCAAATCCCTCAGCACATCTGATCACTGTGAATCGCTATGGTTGGAAAGGACCACCAGCAGCATCCAGTCCAACCTTCATCCCAGCAGCCTTCATCACTAGACCATAGCCTCAAGCACCACATCCACTCTCCTTTTAAACCCCTCCAGGGATAGCAACTCCACCATCTCCCTGGGCAGCCTGTTCCAGTGCCTGATCCAGGGATGGCAACTCCACCACCTCCTTGGGCAGCCTGTTCCAGTGCTTGACCACCTGCTCAGCAAAGAATTTCCTCCCAATATCCAACCTGAACCTCCCCTGATGCGACTTGAGGAAATTTCCTCTTGCCCTATCATTAGTAATTCAGGAGAAGAGATCTTAACTGTGCACCAGTAGTTTTAAAAGGGTTGCAAATGCTTTGGATAGTAGAGTGTGCATCAGCAGCAAATTTTGGTAGATTAAAATTGGGGAAAAAATGAATTTACATGTACAAAGCATGCACATTTCTTTAGTTTCAAGCTTCAGGAATCTGTTTCCAAAACTACATCCCTGCAATTTCATTTCTTAACGCTGTAGGAAAGATAATGTGACATTTTATTGAATCAAACAAATAATCTAAGTGTACAGAAGCTTTTAGATCCATTTTATATGTACTGGTAGTTAAAACCTGGTTTATTCAGACTAGTTTACTACTACATACAATAGATCCAGAGATACAACATAGACAAGTGTTTTCTTGAAAGCATTCATAACTTTAGCTAACAGTTAATAAATGCAGTGTAAAAATATTGCCACGATAGGAAGAGGTGAAAGTAAACAAATAATCTTAATGCATTCATGTTGTATATGAAAATATTTAGTGAGATGTGTATCAAAATTTGAAGTTTATTCTCTTGGATAGAAATGGAAAGTTGAAGGAAAATGAAACAGAAGAAAATGCCCCCAAGAAACATTTGCAGGGAATAGAATAGAATCAACCAGGTTGGAAGAGACCTCCAAGATCATCCAGTCCAACCTAGCACCCAGCCCTAGACAATGAACCAGACCATGGCACTAAGTGCCTCAGCCAGGCTTTTCTTCAACACCTCCAGGGACACCAACTCCACCACCTCCCTGGGCAGCCCATTCCAATGCCAATCACTCTCTCTGGCAAAAACTTCCTCCTAACATCCAGCCTAGACCTCCCCCAGAACAACTTGAGGCTGCATACCCTTGCTCTGTCCCTGGATGCCTGGGAGAAGAGACCAACCCCACCTGGCTACAGCCTCCGTTCAGGTAGCTGCAGACAGCAATGAGGTCTGCCCTGAGCCTCCTCTTCTGCAGGCTGCACACCCCCAGCTCCCTCAGCCTCTCCTCACAGGGCTGTGCTCCAGGCCCCTCACCAGCTTTGTTGCTCTTCTCTGGACACCTTCCAGCACCTCAACATCTCTCTTGAATTGAGGAGCCCAGAACTGGACGCAGCACTCAAGGTGTGGCCTGACCAATGTTGAGTACAGGGGCAGAATAACAGAACTAAACAAAATGACAAGTGTTAGGGAGATGGTGATAGCAGAGCTGAGAAAGCAGAAAATCTAAAAGGGGGCAAAATTTGGTGAGTGATCACTGTGGGTACTAGGCAGAGGGAGGAGAATGGCAGCAGCCTTAGGATGGAGCATACCCTGTTCCCCAACCATGTGCTAAGGGTGGCTGCCTGGTGCTGCCCTGGGGTTTACCAAGCTGACTAGGAAATGTTGCCAAACACATCCACATAGAGCCTGTATCATCTAGCCTGGGCCAGCTGGAATTGGATGATGGACTTTTAAAACAGTAGCAAGGGGCTGCAGTCCTCTCTCCTCAGCATAAGGCACTCTGGGATGGATTAGCAGGTTAATGTACAAACTGTCCCTGTCCTTCACAAATTCACAGTGCTTGTGGTTCTGTGCAGACCTTGCTTCCACAGGGATATGTGTTGAATTATGCTCAACAGCAGTATCAGTTTTCTGCAGTGAGTTAAAAGAGCTGCAATCAGAAAGCATAGCTACTTGTTGGAATGGAAGGAGAGAAGAAGAGAAACAAATCTAGATCTGCACCAGTACAGGCTGGGAGGTGATCTGCTGGAGAGCAGCCCTGTGGAGATGGACCTGGGAGTCCTGGTGGCTAACAGGTTACCCATGGCACAGCAATGTGCCCTTGTGGCCAAGAAGGCCAGTGGGATCCTGGGGTGTATTAGGAAGAGTGTGGCCAGCAGATCTCCTCCCACTCTACTCTGCCCTGGTGAGACCTCATCTTGAATACTGTGTTCAGTTTTGGGCTCCCCAGTTGAAGAGGGACAGGGATCTGCTGGAGAGGGTCCAGTGGAGGGCTAGGAGGATGATTAGGGGGCTGGAGGGCATGGCTGATGGGGAGAGGCTGAGGGACCTGGGGCTGCTTAGTCTGGAGAAGAGAAGACTGAGAGGGGATTTAATGTTTATAAACACCTGAGGGCTGGGGGTCAGGAGGGGGCACAGGCTCTGCTCACTGCTCCCTGGGATAGGACAAGGAGCAATGGGTGTAAGTTGCAGCACAGGAGGTTCCACCTCAACACAAGGGGGAACTTCTTTACTGTAAGGGTCGCAGAGCACTGGAAGAGGCTCCCCAGAGAGGCTGTGGAGTCTCTTTCCCTGGAGGCTTTCAAGGCCTGTCTGGATGTGTTCCTGTGTGATCTGTGCTAGATTGTGTGGCCCTGCTCTGGAAAGGGCATTGGACTCACTGATCTCCTTGGGTCCCTTCCAAAACCTAACATCCTGTGATGCTGTGATCTTTAAATTGAAAATCCAGCTATGAATTTTTACATTAAAAAAATACCCAAACAAATCAGGCCACTCTGAAGCATAAACATTCATAGATTCATGGAATGGTTTGGATTGGAAAGGACCTCAAAGATCATCTGGCCAGGGACACTTTCCACTAGACCAGGTTCTTCAAGGCCAATTGTCCTTTGCTTCTCTGGAGCCTGCAGTACTTCCCATGGAGACTGCTGGAGAAAGAGAGCAGAGCTGACTACCAGTGGCAGCTTGGTGAAACTGTAAAAAGGCCAAAACAACCTTTTCTCTCCATGACACTTCTCTAAGGTGCACAGACAGACTGGACAAGAAATTGCAGTGTGCATCTAGAAACTGAACACAATTTGTATGGTGACCACATGAACCACAGAACTTTCAGAGGAATAAAGACAGCAGAAACTCTTTTCAAACATCCAGGAGTAAAAGGATTTCCTAAGCAATCATATTTTATGCTGAGAAAACATATTTTACAACAAGACTGTCTTGGTTAACTAAGAAATTCCTTCTCACTTTACTGTCTTGCCTGATTTTATACTGACTAGATCAGACCTTTATTAACTGCTGGTAGCTAACATTGTATTTCCAGTATTTCTCTACCAATTTTTGCACTGAAATAATATCTCCAACTCCTTATGTAGAAATGATTTGATGAGTTGCAACCTGGCACATGTCTCTGCTAGCCATACATGCAAGGATGCAGTGATTCTGAGATACTGAAATCAGGTATTTCTGACATGGCACACAGACTGCTATCCAGCAAAACATTTCTTGCACTCTGGGGTTGTCACATTTTTTAAGTAGAGATATTCTTATGAACCATGTGACAGACAACATGGTGATGACCACCTGATCTCTCCTAAAATTACAAGGATGAAAACAATTTCTATCTTCATAGATGTTTTCAGAAACACACCATGAAATTTGATCTCCAAATAGCCTCAGAACAGAGAGTGAATGGTCAGTGGAGAGGCTGTAAGGGCTTACTCTGTTAAGAGACTGAAAACTTCATAGAGTTATAGAATCAACCAGGTTGGAAGAGACCTCCAAGATCATCCAGTCCTACCTACCACCCAGCCCTAGCCAATCAACCAGACCATGGCACTAAGTGCCTCATCCAGGCTTTGCTTCAACACCTCCAGGGACAGTGACTCCACCCCCTCCCTGGGCAGCCCATTCCAATGCCATTCACTCTCTCTGCCAACAACTTCCTCCTAACATCCAGCCTGGATTGCCCTGGCACAACTTGAGACTGTGTCCCCTTGTTCTGTTGCTGGTTGCCTGGGAGAAGAGACCAACCCCACCTGG
>WAAF01019572.1:273816-290816 GCA_013400475.1 Tricholaema leucomelas
ACACCCCCAGCTCCCTCAGCCTCTCCTCATAGGGTTTGTGTTCCAGGCCCTTCACCAGCCTTGTTGCCCTTCTCTGGACACATTTCAGCACCTCAACATCTCTCTTTTGCTTTACAAATCTCAGTTTTGTTCCAAACGGCTGCGTTCAGCTGAGGTATTTCCATTTCTTTTCAAACCAGAAGCTATGTTTTTTTGTTTTACAGTGACGATGATAAGACACTGGCACAGGTTGCCCAGGGAAGTTGTGGATGCCTTCTCCCTGGAGGCGTCTAAGGCCAGGATGGATGAGGCCTTGAGCAACCTGCTCTAGTGGGAGGTGTCCCTGCCTATGGCAGGGGGTTGGAGCTGGATGATCCTTGAGGTCCCTTCCAACCTAAACCATTCTATGATTCCCTGGTTCTATGTAGAGAAGAGAAGGAAAAAAAAGGCTGACATCCCCACTACAGTACATGCATATAGTCTTACCCTTTGATATTCAACTTGTAAGCAGCTCACTGCACAGAAAGGTTGCTTTTGAAGAAGTAGTACTACTTTAAAGGAGATACATAATGATAGCAAAGGAGTACTGAAAGCATTTTAAATTATTTACTAGGTTAAAAGGGTGAAATGGTACTTTAAATACATCAAATTTCATCATCTGGGCCATTTTTTGGTGGCAAAGTGGTATTGATCTTTCCAAATGCTTAAAATTAACTATTTCCAGAAGGTCATTATTTGATTAAAGGCATTAAAGTTGAGGGCAAGAAATGATGTACTTTGTCTTCTTTCCCATTCAAATAATCATGTAATTTAATCAGAACTATCCCTTCATGTCCTGTAATAAAAATGTTTGTCTTAAGATATTGTTCTTTACCTAACATATTAACCTTTAAATGTTATGAAGTACTTAAGAATAATCTCTGCTTAGAGAAGATTCTTCCATAATGCAATGAAAGGATCTCCAGCATTTAAACTGATAAGGCCAAATTTCCCCTACACATTGATTAGAAAACACATTAAACCCTTCAGCTGAGATTTCTGATAGTATTCAACCAGATCAAAAATTCAGGGAGTTCTGAAGCTTATGCATATGGCACTGGGAAGCAAAACAAATAAATGTCACTTCAATATAAATAAATACAGCAAATAGGCAACGATGGACACAGGTTCCACTTCTCTGGGGGATGTCTACATACTTTCAGGTAGTCTACAACTACCTGAAGGGAGGCTGTAGCCAGGTGGAGTTAAGTCTCTTCTGCCAGGCAACCAGCAACAGAACAAGGGGNCAAACTGAACCTGCACTGGCATAACTTGAGACTGTGTCCCCTTGTTCTGTTGCTGGTTGCCTGGCAGAAGAGACTTAACTCCACCTGGCTACAGCCTCCCTTCAGGTAGTTGTAGACAGCAATGAGGTCTGCCCTGAGCCTCCTCTTCTCCAGGCTGCACACCCCCAGCTCCCTCAGCCTCTCCTCACAGGGCTGTGCTCCAGGCCCCTCATCAGCTTTGGTGCACTTCTCTGGACATGTTCCAGTACCTCAACATCTCCCCTGAACTGAGGAGGCCAAAACTGGACACAGGATCTTTTCAGTGTACTTATATTTCCAAGTAACTAATTTCTGCAAGGTGCACAGTTCTGAGTGGTTTTAAAAACTGGTGTGAATGTTCAATGCTTTGGGAGTTCTCTCTTTTCCTCACAAACCTGTGCATCTTTCACTGGAGAAAGGAAAGCTGTTTGTTTCCAGCCTTCTCCAGAAGAGACATACCACAATACAGATGCTTCTTCCTGAATTGCAAGCTAAAAATAAATGCCCCCCTCCCAAAAAAGAAAGATAGTTGCCTTGCTATTCTGTTTACAATAATCAGCCTTAAGTTTTAGACTTTGCCTTTGAGCATTCCCCTAAATCTGCAAAAGTTTGACACCTGAAGCTGTCCTTTATCTCCAGCTCTTTCTGGTTTATCTCTTTTACTGGCTTTCATTACTACAATATTGAAAGGGGAAGCCAGATGTGGATTTTAAATAAATCTGTATCTGCCACCATAATAGATGAGATTAAGCAAAACAAACACACCGAAGCC
Organism: Tricholaema leucomelas; assembly: GCA_013400475.1. Taxonomy (NCBI): domain Eukaryota; kingdom Metazoa; phylum Chordata; class Aves; order Piciformes; family Lybiidae; genus Tricholaema lacrymosa; species Tricholaema leucomelas. The sequence continues at coordinate 275,872 of WAAF01019572.1, forward strand.
CCTCCAACCTCATAGGGCTTTTCAGAAGAAAGGTAAACTTCACTAGCAGGAAAAACTTCCTTTGAAGAATACTGATACAGATTATGCCAGTTCTTTAAATTTATTTTCCTATCTACTATTCAGCTGCACCATCTGTCTGGATGTTACCTCCACCTCTTCTCCAGATTGTGAAAACAAATGACCAAACAGGTTAGCAGGGGAACTGATAGCTTGCTGTATATCTTGGGTGACATTTTAGGGGGAAAAGATTCATGTCTCTTCTCTCTGCCTGTTCTCCTCTTTAGCTGCAGCAGAGTTTGTTATATTCGACCCCCTACTCAGAGCTCCGGTGAGTGGCTAAGACCCAGTGCTGCTGAAAAACTGGTGGTACATTTACTGAGTATGAACACTTGAGATGCCTCACCAGCACAGGGGAAGAGAAAAACCTAATAGGCTGGATGTTAGGAGGAAGTTCTTCACAGAGAGAGTGATTTGCCATTGGTAATGGGCTGCCCAGGGAGGTGGTGGAGTCACCATCCCTGGGGGTGTTCAGGAAAAGCCTGGATGAGGCACTTAGTGCCATGGTCTGGTTGACTGAATAGGGCTGGGTGCTAGGTTGGACTGGATGATCTTGGAGGTCTCTTCCAACCTGGTTGATTCGATTCTATTCTAACCTTTAGCTAAAAAAAAACCTGATTGAAGTATTATTACTTTTCATTTGAGTATAGAGGGAACTTAATAGTCTAAGTGAAGAGCTTCTCTCAAGCTTGGTTCCTGTGCTCTCTGCTTCCTCCACCTTTCCTTTCCCTTGTTCAAAGGTAGCTTTTTTTACAGCATTGCCTTTGATTGCCTAGCAATGATAGACAGAGGCACAAGCCCTAATCAAAAACATCATATTCATGCCTTTGAAAATCCTACGTAAACTGCAACTACATTCATATGTAAAAAGAAGGGGGGAAAGTAAATGCAGAAAAACCTCTGCTATGAGGACAGGCTGAGAGAGTTGGGGCTCTTCAGCCTGGAGAAGAGAAGGCTTCGAGNAAACAGTGCATGAGGCTGTATTCTGCCTTCCCCTACTCCAGATTCTTCCTCTTTCACGCACAGAGTTGACATTGTTACCAGAAGATATGAGTGACAAAAATGGACTTAGCAATAAAACAATCTGAACAAGAAAAAACAACTGCTAATTACTGGATAAGTCAGTCTTAACTCTGGTACATTACTTTTTATAGTACAGGCATATAAAATGGGTCAGTGAGCTTCACAGAGGATGACTGGCAATATATGTCCCTTTATCTTTTATTTAAGTGGAGAGAAGTACAGATTTCATTGCAATACTAATGCTTCCCTTGAAAGCAAACACAACCCTAAATCCAGCCATGACCTTTAATAGCCCATATTTATTTACTCTTACACACATCATCAATTTTTTTAATGGAAGATGTATCTGCAGTTTAGTCAAGGTTCTTAACAGAAAGAAAATGGCAACTTAAAAATCATCTTTTTTTTTACTACTATCAATTTACAAGTGAACAGCAAATGTTTATTATCATGTTGCTTACAGAGATGTAACATTTGCTTTGGAGGAAAGACCTTCAGTCAAAAGGTCATAGGGCTGAAGTGTCACCTCTGCAATTACTTTCTATGAGGTCTCTTCCAACCTTGGTAATACTGTGGTACTGTGTGATACTTCAGTGTATGTCACACTGACAAAAAAAATTCAAGTGGTTTTTGTTTTTAATAGTAATTTCCCCAAAGGAGTAATTTAAATCATATGACAAGAAGCCACAGATTTCTTTTTTTTTACTTCCCAGGATTCATTTTGGATCAAGAGAAGATCTGCTACACACTGAGGAATCATAGGCCAGTACATATTTGGACTTCATTGTAAATTTGGTTCAGGTGACAAGATATTCCAAAACAGACAGCTGTAAATATAAAGCTTTATTCTTAATTTCCAGCTCAACTGAGTCTAGTCTGGGTAATTTCATAATGTTGGATGTTAGGAGGAAGGTCTTCACAGAGAGATTGATTTGCCATTGGAATGGGATCCCCAAGGAGATGGTGGAGTCATGGTCCCTGGAAGTGTTCAAGAAAAGACTGGATGGGGCACTTAGTGCCATGGTCTAGCTTATTGGATAGAGTTCTTCCAACCTGGTTGGAGGAGTTGATTCTATGATTCTATGATTATGAGTGCAGTGTGCAAACCTCCTAATTAACAATGGTAAGACTTTAAAAAGTGACAATAGGACAGTATCATATCACCAAAGATATGATGTATTCAAGCAATATGAGTATCTTCCTTTGCTCCTCAGTATACTCATAGAATCATAGAATCAGGCAGGTTGGAAGAGACCTCCAAGCTCATCCAGTCCAACCTAGCACCCAGCCCTGTCCAGTCAACCAGACCATGGCACTAAGTGCCTCATCCAGGCTTTTCCTGAACACCTCCAGGGTCGGCAGCATCCATGGAGGTCTCCTCCAACCTGGTTGATTCTATGGTTCTGTGATGGGGGAAGGGGGTGGGTAGCACCCAAACCATCACACCATTCTCAGACATCCCTTCACATCTTGATGTCTAAATGTTTGGGTGTTTGTTTTTTTTAAGTTGAATTAGACATTTAAAAGAAATTCTGTCAGAATATTGAACTTGCCTCTTGTAATTCAGCTGGCTTCTGTGGCTCTCACTTTGATAATGAAGCCCACTTAATGCTCTGATAACGCCAAGAGTGAAGGAAACGTTAAGGAAATTAAAAGAGAAACTTTTTTCCCTAAATTTCCTCCAGATTTTGTTAACAACAGAGATAGTGAAAAATTAATTATACCTATTACCTCGATATAGGTAAAAAATTATCTACCTTTAAAATCCACTCGTGTGAGAGAGAGAGAGATGCCTCCCAGCAAACGACAAAGGAGCAGCCTGAAGCATCGTCTCACCCATGGTAAAATAAAGCAGCGAAGCCCTTCAGAAAGCTGAAACACTCTCGGAGCATGGTTGCTTGGGGCACGGGCAAAAGAATAGGAAACTGGATCAAAAGGGAAGCTGAGAGATCGGATTTCTCCCGCCCGGATGGGAATCAACACAAGAGTGTTTTCAGGTAGTTTGTCGGTCGTCAGGATGGGGACAGCCACAAAAGAAACGCTCCTAAAGTGATAAGTGCTTAGCATTAGACTTCTTACTAGCCGAGAAAAGCGCCAGCCGAGCCGAGCCGAGCCGAGCCGAGCCGAGCCTCAGCTGCATTTCCAGACAGCAGCTTCAGCTCTTCAATCAGCTGTGGCATGGGGCAGGCGCAATTCTTCCTGCCCTGATCCTGCCATCCTGTTCCCCAGGTGAAAGGGGATCGACGCCTTTAGTTAGACTCTCTCCTCTTACTAGAGAGCAGCAAATGATTTCTCAGAGAAGCGGCAAATCGGCTGCCCCAAAGCAAAAGTAAAACCAACTTCATTTAAGACCTTCTTAGCTTTTCTTCCCAAAACGTTTCTCTAGAGGCAGTGGGAAACAACCTGTCACCTGAACGGTAACTGTCACCCCTTTAACAGACCACCTCTTGGACCACGACCGCACACTTGTTCCTGTTTGCATAAGATGCCTTTAATCTTTTCAGTGACCTGTCTAGCAGCTCTCGGGTTTTCCAGGAGTGTTGTTACCCTGTCTGTTCCTGTTCAGCTGCAAGTTGAGCTTGCTTTTGTTTTCTGTGCTGTATACTTGGTACCCTGCTTCCCCCACTCTTGGGAACCACAGGCTGCTCGTTAGCTGCTCAGATTCCTCCTCAGCTCTGGCATTACAGCTTTGTTTCCATTTCTGTACGTCACTAACTTAACTCTCGTACAGCTTTTAATAACACTTTAGTTTCTTCGTGTTAAAATACTGATACACTGAATCTTCAAAAGCCTCTCGATTCTGTGATCTGCCCACAGCAGGCACCAGAAACCTGAGAAATCAAGAATGTGGCTCCCTTCCCAGCTAAATTCACGTTGCCATGAGGGGAAAGGAATGATGCTTCACCCAGGAAGCTGGCAGCGCTGGCGATCAGCCCTCAGCTCTCCATCACCTAGTGAAGCCCAAAGGTATGGGGGTGCCCATGCTGCACCCCATGCACTTGGGAATGCTTCTGCAAAGAGACTGCACGCCAGGGTATGTAGCTGGGGTGAGACTGGCGTGCAGGGGACAGCAATAGTGCAGAAGAAAGAGACAGATGGAGCAAAAGTGGATAGTGAGGGAGAGAAATGGGGTGAGGAAAAGTCAGAGGATAAGAGGAGAGCTGTAATGAGAGAAATTAGTGAAGGTGGTGAGAGGAAAACAAAACAGGAGGTGAGGATACAGGAAGCGGGAAGAGAGATTAAGAAAATCCATCCTGCCAGAAACAGCATTTCTTGTCAGGCAAACAGCAGGTGCTGCCTAGGGAAGAGCTGATTCATGCATCTGGAGTGTAGGAACTGAAACACCTCTACCTAAGGAAGAAAAACTAAAAACAAAAGACTCGAAAGAGGTGGGAGAGATTGCATGCCTTTTTTTTTTCCTCCTTTCGGCTTCTCCACTGAATGACATTTTTCACATAGTTTTGTGAAGAAACAAGAGCTGGATCCCCCAACCACTGCCAACTCCTGACGCTTCATTGCAGTATTAACCCTTCCAATCCCAGCCCTTCCTGCCCTCTACTTTGCCTTACTCTGGACCAATTTTTCGGACATCTGCAGTCATAGCACTTACAGGATGAGGTTCACCCTTTGTTTGGGGGCTGCACAGGCTCCAAGGAGTCAGTAATCACAGGATATTAGGGGTTGGAAGGGACCCAAGGAGATCAGCGAGTCCAACCCACCTGCCAGAGTAGGACTACACAGTCTAGCACAGATCACAGAAGAACACATCCAGACAGGCCTTGAAAGGCTCCAGAGAAGGAGACTCCACAACCTCTCTGGGGAGCCTGTTCCAGTGCTCTGGGACCCTTACGGTAGAGAAGTTCCCCCTTGTGTTGAGGCAGAACCTCCTGTGCTGCAACTTACACCCATTGCTCCTTGTCCTATCCCAGGGAGCAAGTGAGAAGAGAATGGAGGTGGCACTGCCATGTAATGAGGGATACTGATGGTACACCTACACTGACCTACTCCAGCTCAGCTCCCGGGTACTAGTAATGCTATCAGTAGCTGCTGACCAGAAGCATGGATCTCTAACCCTCTCCACAGCAGTCTATGCTGAAAGATTCTCAGGCTGTCCCTTCAGTAGCTTTCATAGAATCATAGAATCAACCAGGTTGGAAGAGACCTCCAAGATCATCCAGTCCAACCTAACACCCAGCCCTGTCCAGTCAACCAGACCATGGCACTAAGTGCCTCATCCAGTCTTTTCTTGAACACCTCCAGGGATGGTGACTCCACCACATCCCTGAGCAGCCCATTCCAATGCCAATCACTCTCTCTGGCAATAACTTCCTCCTAACATCCAGCCTAGACCTCCCCCAGCACAACTTGAGGCTGGGTCCCCTTTTTCTATTGCTGGTTGCCTGGCAGAAGAGACCAACCCCCACCTGGCTACAGCCTCCCTTCAGGTAGCTGTAGACAGCAGTGAGGTCACCCCTGAGCCTCCTCTTCTGCAGGCTGCACACCCCCAGCTCCCTCAGCCTCTCCTCATAGGGTTTGTGTTCCAGGCCCTTCACCAGCCTTGTTGCCTTTCTCTGGACACCCTCCAGTATCTCAACATCTCTTCAAAAAGTATCCTGATCACATTCTTCTGACACTGAGTCCCAGCTTCCCATCTCCTATGTTAGCAACAATGCCACTGCATCACAAATCATTGGCAATTGATAAACCAATCTCTGACTAAAGCTGCTTTCCCCCTGCCCCCAACCTCCCCAGGAAGCCTTATGGATTAAATTTGATGAATTTCTATCAGATTCACTGCACCACTCCTATCACCTCACAGTACCTGCAACAGCAATTGGGGAACTTGGACAGTTGGGGAACCTGCTCAGTTTTATTCTGCATGCTTACTTCTTTCCCCCTCCCCTTGCTGTTAAGAACTGGTTTACAGCCTTGTAATTAAAAACTTTCTATCAACTATCTTTCTATTAAAAACTTTCTATCTACTTTTTTTCTCTGGGTATGAAAAGTAGCCAACAGTGATCTACTAAAGAGTAGATTGTTGCAAGAAAACCTCAAACCCTTAAGTAATGAAGGCTGTTTAATTAGGGCAAATTGAAGACTGCCACTCATAGAGAAAACAAGAGAGTTTACCGACATTTAGCACACTTAGTTCCCTAAAAACTAAATCATATTCCTTTTCATAAGAATTAGAGGAATGTTTTAATGATTAAAAACCCCCCAAAACCTCATTTTCCACTTGCCAAATTTCTAGACACCTCGAGCATTCCATTTCTTTCTTTCTTTCTTTCTTTTAGGAGTAATATTTTTTTCCCCAAAAGGAAGAGTTAGAAAGAAGAGTTAGTGAGGGGACAAATTTTGTGGTGAAAAAGAAAAACACCTTTGGCAGAAAATTTCATTCCTGATGGCAGAAAATTGTGTTCCTGTTCAATTTTAAGGGAGCAGTGAGCACTACATAGGTGGGGGCTGGTCCCTTCTCCCAGGCAACCAGCAACAGAACAAGGGAACACAGCCTCGAGTTGTGCCAGAGGAGGTCTAGGCTGGATGTTAGGAGGAAGTTCCTCACAGAGAGATTGATTGGCATTGGAATGGGCTGCCCAGGGAGGTGGTGGAGTCACCGTGCCTGGGGGTGTTGAAGAAAAGCCTGGATGAGGCACTTAGTGCCATGGTCTGGTTGACTGGATAGGGCTGGGTGCTAGGTTGGCCTGGATGATCTTGGAGGTCTCTTCCAACCTGGTTGATTCTATTCTATTCTGTTCTATTCTATTCTATTCTATTCTATTCTATTCTACATTTTTAGTTAGGAGCTCTTTCTTTTCTTTTAAAGTGAGGTGTTTGCTGGCACGTTATTTGGAGGAATGGCACAGTAGGATGACTTGTTTAATAACTGGGCATAAAACCCAGAGATTAGAAAGTCTCAGAGTCAGAGACAAAACTCCCATGCGATAATCTGATTCCTTTGCCAAAGCAAGGAAGGTTTTTTTAATAAAGGTCATGGAGAAATAATCTCTGAAGACAGCAGTGCCTCTTTCCCCCTGTATTTTTTACTCTTTTATTCCACTTCTTTAACAGCAAAAGGCAACCCTGAACGCACACAAAAGGAAACAACAAGAGAGGAGGGGGGGGGGGGGGAAANAAAAATCTTAAAAAAAGAGAAAAAAAGAAAAGAAGAAGAAGGGAGCCTGAAATTTTAGTTACACCACATGTGGTTTTCATTTGTGAAAAATGAACAAGCTGTTTGTGGTTAAACTGTCTAATCTGCTGTTATCAATCTAGCACTGCATTCAAGATTTACAGGATACATCAGCTTCTGTGCCACATTAGCTGTAAAAGGGAGAGGGGGTGGGAGGGAAAAAAAAAGGAGGAGGAGAGAGTTTATCCTGAGGAATAATATTTCCAATGCAGCCACACTCACACTACATCTGGTTGTGCTGGTAGCGGCAGTTAAATTGAAATATTTCACAGCGTGTGTCAGAAACATGCAGAATGGTAATTATGACAGATCTGATTAAGCCTGAGTGCCACTAGCTCCCTGGCCAGCTCTGGTTGTGCAGGTGTGACCTTGTGCGTGCCTGCGTGTGTAAATAAAATTAATTACAAGCGAGAGGGCGAAGGCTTCGGTGACATCACAAAGCGGAGAAACTCCCAAGGGGGAGACCTAATGGAATATTTTCCCTCAGTCTAATAATACAGTTCATATTGACTTGAGGTAATTAGTGGGATCATTAAAGCAGTTTTCCCGGCGTATTTGGCTGCCTGATCAGATTAGTGAAAATGTTCTTCAGAACAAGCCCTGTGTGGTCTGCCAGAGAAGGAGGAAATAAAGAGCAACAAAGCATATTTTGGAATGATAAGCAGCGCTGGACTTTTTGCACCGCGTTTTGCAGGGCTGCTCTCAGGAGCCTGGGTGCCTGCCTTCTCCTGAGCGACTCTATCTTTCATCTCAGGCACACGCCTTCCTGTTGAGCATCATCTGGGGGGGGGTGTTAATTTTTGTTCCTCTGTCTTTCAAAACTACACTGTCCCCATGCCTGACTGCTTAAACAAAAAGGCATTGAAAGAATAAAATCAGGCAAAAGCCTCGCAGAAGTGTTAGCCTTAGGAGAACTGCATTAAGATAACTAGGGGAAGGAAGAAGGATAAGTATGTGACCAGCAGCCCTTTCACCTTTTCCCCCAAAAGCTAACAGAATCAGATTGAGAATTAGTAATGCTTAAAAAAATTAAAACAACCCCAAATCCTAAATAAAAAGAGTTTAACTATGATATAAAGTCTTCCGCAGTAACAGAACACAGAGCCCTAATCAAGAAATGGACCATTTGTTTAAAACCAGTCTATTGAGCATGCTCTACCTTGCAAATGGAATATGCCAAGCTCTGTCACAGATGGCAAGCTTTGACAGTTCCCATCCGTAGCGTCGATACTCGACAGTTCAGCACAAGATCAGTGACATTCTGTCTCATTAGAGCCACGCTAATTATCACAGCTAGTTTCAGGGGAAACCATGTGTTGCAATGGTCAATTTGAAGGAGTCTGTGCATCAACAAACTGGTAATAAGGATCAGACACCTTATTATATGACAGCATGTTGCCTATGATCTGATTTACTGAATCAGAGGTACTGAGGCAACGCTGAAGCCTGATGGGTTATGGAATCGCATGTACGCGATGCAGATCTGAAACATGCCTTAAAAATAAAGGGGAGTTATATAGAAACAATACCAATATTTCTGTTGGTTTGTTTGTTTCAAATGGTGAAGTTATAATCAGGACATTTCTCATTTGTCATTAAGACATGCAGAGATGCTCAAGATCTTGTCAGCCAGTTCTATCTTTAATCAAACCGTGTAAGATAAATAATTCAAACACAAAACTGTAAAATTATGGATTATGCTAAATTATAATTCATTCCATACTTTGATTTTTCAGTTTCAATAACATGTACCAAACATTCCTTATGTTGTGCCGTCTTGCTGCTCTAACAGAATTTTGTAGTTTGTAAAGAGCTTTCTCTACTTGGCTCTCTCTCTCTTCCCCCCCTCCCCATTTGTACATTTAATGAGTTAAGGTTGTATTTCTCCTGCATTCTCCCACACATTCGTGCTCCTTTCACCACAAAAACCCACCCAAGCAAGAACCCTCCTTTGCTCTTTCTGGCCACCTGCAGGGCCACATCCTGCCAGACGCTCAGCAAGTCCCAGGGATGCTCTGCAGGCTGAGGCTGTAGGAGCGTTAAGCATTAACTCCCAACCAGCACGGGGCAGGTGTGCACCTCTTCCCTCCAGGGAAGGCCTCCTTAGGGCTCAAATACACAGCATTTCCTCGGGCTGCTACCAGTTCTTTAAATAGCCTCTGCGTGGAATGTAAGCAGCCTTTAAACAGCTCACACTGCCGCACGCCTGGCTGCGAACCTCTAGCTGGAGCCCATTCGACCCCACGTGTAAAGCATGCTCAAGAAGTACACTTTTTCACCAGTGTGTCAACAAATCCAGCCTTTGCCTTACATGCTGAAAAGACTGCGTGGCCCCAAGGAGCTGTTTGAAGAGGTCAATATAATCCTCTTACCAGTTAAATATTTTCCATTCTGTAAATTTTTCTTTGGCTTGAACTACTGCAGCATTTAATGCTTTTTTTCTTCCCCTTTACGCAGATTTCTGTGGGTAATTGCACACTCGTATGAACTACCTTGGAGATTTTTAGACTGTTTCTCTTCAGTGCATCTTTGTTGATTCAAGAAATTGCTGCCTACTTTTTTTTTACTAGCAGGAACTCAAGACTCGCTAAAATCAATGCGCTCCACCAAGGTCATAGCGGTAAAGTGGGTTATGGCCAGGATCAGCGTTGGCCCTCCTCCAAGTCTATCCAGATTGAGTGATGAGTTAACCAAACTCTGTTTTTTCTACACCTTTTCAGAGAATTAAATTAGAAAAATAAATAATAATAATCCTGAGGTTTTAACTTTTCTCTCTGAGGAGAGATCTTGTACAAGAAATTATGACACAGGGCGCAGGAAGGACCTGGAACGCTCCAAGCATTCATTTTGTTCCCACAATAGAAACCTGAAAAGTCTGCCTCTCTCTGGCCTGGGTGGGACTCTGCACCACGGTATTTGGTCAAAGAGACAAATCTATCTGCCAGGTTTCAGAGTTTCACTGGATAACACGTCACTTTATGCAGGCAGTTCTTGACTGCGTGCAGAAGCCCATCTTGCTGTTGCGGATCACGCTCATCCTCCCCCCAGCCCCACCGACATGTGATCCTGTCCTGGCTCCTGCCACTCGTGGCACCTCTTCAACTGTCAGAGCAATCCACCCGTGGGTAGTGGCAAGGGGAAGGAAATACATTTTCAGCATCAGAAACACAGAGGCTGTTATCTGGTGTACTTCTGCAGCTGATGTTTTCTAACTACTGTATTCCATCTCCCCACAAGGGCATGAGATTTATTTCCAGGTGGACCTGTGAAACAACAGCAGACCTAGGAGTGTGCTTTGTTTCCACCTCGTGTCTCCCTGTGCAGTTCCCCTCCACGCTCCACAGAGAATCCATTGTATGCCAAGGGAAAAACGAAGGTTTTAAAGCCAAGATTTAAACTCAGGAAGTGACTCAGCTGCTCTGAGGGAGATAAAGGCTGGAGAGCACTTGGCTGAGACAACATGGGGTAAAGAGCGAAGGACTGAGCCCCCTCCTGCCTCACACATTCGACCCTGCTGGGGCAGCTTAAGGTGTAGCACCCTGAGGAAAGAGCTTTGGAAATAAATTTCAAGACCCCCTGTTGAAGCCCCATTGTTACCAGAGGGTTCCTCCTGGTGATAAAAAGGTTTCTTTTCCCCCCACTGGAACAGAGTTGAATAAACTGTTCTCTCTCTGCGGTAATGGCGTGTTACATCTTCGTGCCAGACCCACGCTACTGTGCTTGTTCAGTGTGGGAAGCTCTCTAAGAGTGACTTTCATATTAGAGCATGTAGCTTAATCTCTAGGTGGAAAAAAACAGATCAAAGATACAGCATTTATAAAACTGCTGGTTAAAAAGATAAAAGTGAGATAACAGACATCAATTTTTGACTGTAAATCTCCAGCTTTACTACAACATTAAAATCTCCAGTAAAAACAGGGGGGGTTATATACCTGAAATCTAATGGCCTATTCTGAAAATATTTATGTCAAGAAAAGCATGGTATTTGCATGCCAAAAGCACTTTTAGTGCCAATGTTTTGCATTCCTTTCCCATTTAACTCTTTCCCATCTACTGATGAGTGTTAACACACCTCGCCTACTGCATACCTATAGGTGTAAGCTGCAGCACAGGAGGTTCCACATCAACACGAGGGGGAACTTCTTTACTATAAGGGTCCCAAAGCACTGGAACAGGCTCCCCAGAGAGGTTGTGGAGCCTCCTTCTCTGGAGACTTTCAAGACCTGTCTGGATGCATTCCTCTGTGACCTGAGCTAGATTGTGTGGTCCTGCTCTGGCAGGGGGGTTGGACTCGATGACCTCTGCTATGAGGACAGGCTGAGAGAGTTGGGGCTTTTCAGTCTGGAGAAGAGAAGGATTCAAGGAGACCTTATAGTGGCCTTCCAGTATCTGAAGGGGGCCTACAGGAAAGCTGGGGTGGGACTATTGACAAGGTCTTGTAGTGACAGGATGAGGGGGAATGGGTTTAAACTGGCAGAGGGAAGATTTAGACTGGGTGTTAGGATGAAGTTCTTTGCAGTGAGGGTGCTGAGACACTGGCACAGGTTGCCCAGGGAGGTTGTGGCTGCTTCCTCCCTGGAGGTGTTTAAGGCCAGGTTAGATGAGGCCCTGATAGAACCTGCTGTAGTGGGAGGTGTCCCTGCCTATGGTGGGGGGGTTGGAACTGGATGATCCTTGAGGTCCCTTCCAACCTAAACCATTCTATAATTCTATCTCTTTGGGTCCCTTTCAACCCCTAACATCCTGTGATCCTGTGACACCTGGTGTGCCTCCCTGTGCAGCCTTTTAGAGTGAGACACTCCAGGTGCATTCTAAGGCAAAAGTGTGAATGCTTCTAATAAAATACCACTTTTGCTAAGGCAAAAGAAGCGAATGCTTCTAATAAAATACCACTGGGCAAAGTACTTGCCTGATTACTGAGAATGGTGTCTCTCGCTTGGTTTCAATCTCTGATTTTACCTCTGTGCCTTGCATGCAAAACTACTCATTTACAAGGGGCTAATTGCCTAACTGAAGTGAAAGATGGGGACAGGAGGATGGGAAATTGGGCAACACAATGCAACAGCTCAGAAGTAACGGGTCAAAACTCTCTCTAATTAGATGAGGTTCTGGGAAGTATGGGTAGTACTCCATTAGTTTTATTCTAAAATCAAAATCAGAGCGTAGAATCACAGAATGGTTTAGCTTGGAAGGGACCTCAAGGATCATCCAGTCTCAGCCTCCTAGACCAGACTGCTCAAGGCCTCATCCAACCTGGCCTTGAACACCTCCAGGGTGGGAGCAGCCACAACCTCCCTGGGCAACCTGTGCCAGTGTCTCACCACTCTCACTGCTAAGAACCCTTTCCTAACACCTAGACTGAATCTCCCCTCTGCCACTTTAAACCCATTCCCCCTTGTCCTGACATTACCAGACCTTGTCAATAGTCCCTCCCCAGCCTTCCTGTAGGCCCCCTTCAGATACTGGAAGGCCACTATAAGGTCTCCTCAAAGCCTTCTTTCCTCCAGGCTGAGGAGCCTCACCTCTTGTTGTCTGATCCCATGAAAGTCAAACGTCTGACATTCAACATCCAGGCATTTTTATTTGGTGAGAAGTGAGGGAGTTAGGCATCCACCTGGCCATGCACAGCTGCTGGCAAGAGTGATGCTGCAGAGAAGTAGTGATTTCACCTATTTATTCTACTACCATGGAACCTTAATAATGCAGTCTAACAGCCTTGCAGTGCAGTGCATAGGACTTGCAGAAGTACAGAAACTGATATTAGCTCAGGTTTTGCAAACTTAATTTCTCAAATCTAAGAAAGCTTTAGCAACTTATGCTGATTTTCAGCTGGTTTTACCTTCTTCCCTGCTCCTTACTACTGCATGCAGGTTTTCAGGAAGAGACCACTAACACAAATGCAATTTCTTTCCAGTATCTGAAGGGAGCCTACAGGAAGGCTGGGGAGGGACTATTGACAAGGTCTGGGAATGTCAGGACGAGGGGGAATGGGTTTGAACTGGCAGAGGGGAGATTTAGACTGGATGTTAAGAGGAAGTTCTTTACAGTGAGGGTGGTGAGACACTGGCACAGGTTGCCCAGGGAGGTTGTGGATGCTTCCTCCCTGGAGGTGTTTAAAGCCAGGCTGGATGAGGCCTTGAGCAACCTGCTCTAGTGGGAGGTGTCCCTGCCTATGGCAGGGGGTTGGAGCTGGATGATCCTTGAGGTCCCTTCCAACCTAAACCATTCTATGATTCTATGATTCCCAAAACACAGCAAACATACAGAACTACTACAGCTCCCTACTTGCCTTATCTCTTGGGCCTCTTACATTTGTGGGGCTTTTTGTTTGGTTTTTTTTTTTGTTTGTTTGTTTGTCTCTTTTTATGCAATAAAATTAGATTCCAGCATCTGTCACTATCAAGGAAAAAAAAAAAACCCAAACCTTCATCCCAGGCTCCCACATGAAAACATTGTAACCAATGCACAGTTACTGAACCATGATGCCTTAATGATCATTACACAAATCGACTTTTTGTTGTTGTTGTTTGAAATAACAGAATTAAGAATGTGCTTTCATAATTACTTGAATCAGACTGTCAGGTTATAAATTGAATAAAACACCCCCCACCCCTCCCCAATATAATTACATTGTAAAAGTAACACATAGCACAGACACACACACATACATGCATATATGCAGGTGAGTGCTTTTCATTTGGGCTTACTCAGTTGTGCCAATTGAATGCTAGTAAAACAGTATCTGGTGGTTTGGGTGTTCCCTCACCCCCCCACACTTTAGAAATCACCCAGACTAGGCTCAGCCAGCTCTAGAAATATGAATGAAGCTTATAGTTACAGCTGGCACAATGTACAAGCAGATAGTTACAGTATATACAGTTATAGACAGAAATAGACAAGGTAAAAGGTAATACAGNTGTTAGCATTGCCATTTCACCAGTCAAAAACCACAACAGCAGATACCAGTAGTGAGTAAACCTTTCTGGCTTCCTTTTGCATGCATTTTTCTAAAGCTCTCTTTTCAACATAATTTAACAACAATATATATATGTATATATATTTTTATATGGAGGCCAATTAGACAACTTGCAATAAAATGGTCAGACTTTAAAAAGCAACAGTAGGACAGTATCATATCAGCAAAGATATGATGTATTCAAGCAATTTCTGACATGGCACACAGACTGCTATCCAGCAAAACATTTCTTGCACTCTGGGGTTGTCACATTTTTTAAGTAGAGATATTCTTATGAACCATGTGACAGACAACATGGTGATGACCACCTGATCTCTCCTAAAATTACAAGGATGAAAACAATTTCTATCTTCATAGATGTTTTCAGAAACACACCATGAAATTTGATCTCCAAATAGCCTCAGAACAGAGAGTGAATGGTCAGTGGAGAGGCTGTAAGGGCTTACTCTGTTAAGAGACTGAAAACTTCATAGAGTTATAGAATCAACCAGGTTGGAAGAGACCTCCAAGATCATCCAGTCCTACCTAGCACCCAGCCCTGTCCAGTCAACTAGACCATGGCACTAAGTGCCTCATTCAGGCTTTTCTTGAACACCTCCAGGGACAACAACTCCAACACCTCCCTGGGCAGCCCATTTCAATGGCAAATCACTCTCTCAGTGGCAGATCTTCCTCCTAACATCCAGCCTGGATTGCCCT
>WAAF01019573.1:2272-32278 GCA_013400475.1 Tricholaema leucomelas
CTCAGAACTGGACACAGCACTCAAGGTGTGGCCTGAGCAGTGCTGAGCACAGAGGCAGAAGAACCTCCCTTGTCCTGCTGCCCACACTGCTCCTGAGCCAGCCCAGGATGCCATTGGCTCTGCTGCCCACCTGGGCACACTCCTGCCTCAGCTTCAGCTCCTCTCTCCCAGCACCCCCAGGGGTACTGGGAATACTGGTAGGTAGTACATAATTCTGGGATTAGTAAATAGAAAAACCACAGAATACTGAGGTTGAAAGTGCTCAGATGTTGGATGAGTAGGAGATAAGTGATGTGAGCTTGTCCTTTCCCAAATGAGCACTGTGTCACTATGGGACACAGAAAGTAACTTAGATGGTTTCCTGGTGTAAGCTTCTATGGTGAGTCCTGTGTTCTCATCATCATTCACAGGCTCACAGGATGTCAGGGGTTGGAAGGGACCCAAAGAGATCATTTAGCCCAAGCCCCCTGCCAGAGCAGGACCATCATCTAGTGCAGGTCACACAGGAACACATCCAGACAGGGCTTGAAAGGCTCCAGAGATGGAGACTTCACAACTTTATGAGGAGAGACTGAGGGACCTGGGGCTGTTTAGTCTGGAGAAGAGAAGACTGAGAGAGGATTTAATCAATGTTTATAACTATCTGAGGGCTGGGGGTCAGGAGAGGGAGGACAGGCTCTGCTCACTGCTCCCTGGGATAGGACAAGGAGCAATGAATGGAAGCTGCAGCACAGGAGGTTCCAGCTCAACACAAGGGGGAACTTCTTTCCTGTAAGGGTCCCAGAGCACTGGCACAGGCTGCCCAGAGAGGTTGTGGAGTCTCCTTCTGTGCAGTCTTTCAAGGCCTGTCTGGATGTGTTCCTGTGTGTCCTGAGCTGGACTGTGTGGTCCTGCTCCAGCAGCAGGGGGTTTGGACTCAATGATATCTTTGGGTCCCTTCCAAGCCCTAACATCCTCTGAGCCTGTGATCCACTCTGGGTTAAATTAAATGATAAAATCCTAGCACACAACTGGTAAAAATGCCCAAGTTTGTGGTGTTTGGTCATTTTTCCCACCCCAAGCAATTCCTTCTGTGATAGGGTTGATTAATATTTCCATGGCACAGCAGCGTTCCTGCAGGGGGGTACCTGCTGTGTTCAACATGAGATGTGGGGATGACTTCTAACACCTCCCTCCCATGAGGTCTGTGTGGTGCTGACACTGATTCAGTCCAGGACGAGTGACAAATGCTCTGCCTAGAACTGAGATTAAATACATGTGCTCAGGAAAGCCATTCTGCTTCTGTCAGACTTCCTCAGGCTTATCAGCCCTGGGTTGGTTTCTTTCTTCCCCAGCACTCTAACATGCTGCCTGCTGCCATGAAGAACTGAGCAGGCACAGCATTTCTAATTAAACTTTGCCTGCCACCACCACCACCACATTTGTTCTATTTAAAACCAAAAATTGCTCATTTGTAATTTCCTTGACAAGAATCAAATCAAGAGCTGTGAATTGCCTTGAGCTAACAGCATTCTCAGAGCCCTGTCTACCTAGGTGCTCTGTTTTGCTTGGGAGGACTGGCCTGTCCAGATTAGACTGGGAAGATTCTTTGCCATGTGGCTTTTACCCTTAATTAAATATCAGTTGCATCGTTTTTGACTGAAGCAATTTGAGTTCCAACATTGCCTAGAGGATTCTGGAGAAGAAAATTGTTCTTCTACCTCCTGCTTCCAATATAGCATCATAGAATGTCAGGGGCTGGAAAGGGCATTGAAAGCTCATCTGGTCCAGCCCCACTGCCAGAGCAGGATCACCCAGAGCAGATCACACAGGAAGGCATCCAGATGGTTCTTGAGTATCTCCAGAGAGGGAGACTCCACAACCCCCTTGGGCAGCCTGTTCCAGTGCTCTGTCACCCTGACAGGGAAAAAATCCTTCCTCAGGTTCACATGGAACCTCCTATGCCTCAGCCATTGCCCCTTGTCTTGTCATCCCCCAGCAGAGCCTGGCACTCACTCCTTACTTATTTATCAGCATTACCCAGGTCACTCCCTAGTCTCCTCCTCTCCAAGCTTCCCCAGGCTCTACTGATGTTTTCCAAAATTTCAGCTCCTAAGACAGCCAGAAATGTCCCACACACCTAAAAGAAAAGGGCAACTTCTTCCAAACACAGGACTTCATTTTTTCACCATCAGGAGTGGCCTCATTGCTGTCTACAACTACCTGAAGGGAGGCTGTAGCCAGGTGGGGTTGGTCTCTTCTCCCAGGCAGGCAGCAACAGACACAGCCTCAAGTTGTGCTGGGGCAGGTCCAGGCTGGATGTTAGGAGGAAGTTGTTGGCAGAGAGAGTGATTGGCATTGGGATGGGCTGCCCAGGGAGGTGCTGGAGTGGCTGTGCCTGGAGGTGTTGAAGCAAAGCCTGGATGAGGCACTTAGTGCCATGGTCTGGTTGATTGGCCAGGGCTGGGTGCTAGGTTGGACTGGATGAGCTTGGAGGTCTCTTCCAACCAGGTTGATTCTATGATTCACTTCTAGTTTTGTTTTTCCTGGAGAGCTGTCATCCATCCCTGACTGATGAGAAAGCTTTGAGCTAATCAAAACCTACCTTCACACACTGCCTGAAAGTCACCTGTTAATACATCACCTCCTACAGCCACTTTGCCCTTCTTCTGCTCCACTCATGCTCATCCATTCCAGTCCCCCTCTCTGTGACTCACAACTGGAACATGCACCTGGCTTATCCACCTCTCAGGAAAATGGCCTCATCAGCAGTTCAGACCATCTGGAAACAGCTTTCTCTTAATTTCTTCTTTTGGAACTCTTCCCTCTGATACACTCAATTAAATATTAATTGCCCCCAGAGAAAAAAATTGGGGAGAGAGTGACTTCTGCAGGGGGCATGTGGGAAAGTCATGTTCCAGCCCCTGCATGTGGGAAAGCCATGTTCCAGCCCCTACTCTGAGGAGGATATGATTACATCTGCAAAACAGAGCAGCTCTGTGGGCTTATTGGGTGTTTTTTTTCATGGATAAGAGACCCTTCTGGGGCACCTCTAGGTGCAACAATTCAGCTTTTCATCACTTTGTCTCTCCCTGGAAATGTTTTCCCAGACAAAAGAAGTGAAAGGTGCAGGCACAGCAGTAATAATGTCTCTCCCTGGGACTTTTCTGCAGGACTAAGCATATTCTGAGGTTGTTTCTCTTCAGACAAGCCTTGTACACGAGATGTGGGGGCAAAGCTATCAAAGCTGGAACAGTTTATCACACGTGCAGAATTGCTGAGAAGCCTCTTCAAGGTGCCAGGCACTTACAGCTCTACCAGCTCAGCTGAGCAGCAGCCCTTCACCAAAGAAAGCACACTCACTGCTGGTACATGTGGAAATTGGATAGGGAACCTCATGTGTGATAAATGAGATGGAGTTTCCTCACCAGCACTAGAAGCAAAGCCATGGATGTCTTCATCAGACCTGACCTTAGTCTCTCCAAAGAGGGAAAGAGAATTGCATGACATCTGGACAACAGATGTGAAATGCAATCCACCCTTCTCTGCCACATTTGTACTGTTGTAAACTGAGCAAAGCCCAGGGGCACACATCAGCTTTGTAAATGACTACCGAAAGTGAAGGATAACTGCGACTCAGGCAATCCACCTCCAGATGGGCAGGGAGATGTACAGGATCAGAATAAACAAGACAAAAAAGAGGAGGTAGGAGTGAATCTCAAAATGAATCACAGAGCCACAGAATCATAGCAGTGGGAAGGGACCTCTGGAGATCACCTGGTCCAGCCCCTCTGCTAAAGCAGGGTCACCCACAGCAGCTTGCCCAGGATCACAGTGTCCAAGTGAGGCTGAAATCTCTCCAAAGAAAGAGACTCCACAACCTCTCTGGGCAGCCTGCTCCAGGGCCCTGGCAGCTTCAAAGTAATGAAGTTGTATCTCGTGTTGAGATGGAGCCTCCTGTGTCCCAGTTTGTGCCCACTGCCCCTTGTTTTGTCACTGCACACCACTGAAAACCATCTGGCCCCATCCTTTTGATACTCTTTAGCTCTTGCTCAGATCCCTTCTGACTGCTCTTCTCTAGCCAAAACAGCCCAAGTGTCTCAGCCTCTCCTCATCACAGAGATGCTCCAGCTCCTTAATCATCTTTGTAGCCCTAAATGGGTAAGAAGGAAAAAAATAGAATCACAGAGATTGATTGGTCTCTTGGAATAGTCCTCCAAGCTCATCCAGTCCAACCTAGCACCCAGCCCATGGTGCTGGTCAACCAGACCATGGCACTAAGTGCCCCAGCCAGGCTTTGCTTCAACACCTCCACAGACAGCAGCTCTACCACCTCCCTGGGCAGCCCATTCCAATGCCAATCACTCTCTCTGCCAACAACTTCCTCCTAACATCCAGCCTAGACCTGCCCTGGCACAACTTGAGGCTGTGTCCCCTTCTTCTGTTGCTGCTTGCCTGGCAGAAGAGACCAACCCCACCTGGCTACAGCCTCCCTGCAGGGAGCTGCAGACAGCAATGAGCTCTGCCCTGAGCCTCCTCTTCTGCAGGCTGCACACCCCCAGCTCCCTCAGCCTCTCCTCACAGGGTTGTGCTCCAGGCCCCTCACCAGCTTCATTGCCCATCCCTATCCAATCAACTAGACCATGGCACTCTCATAAGCAGTAAACTGGGATTAGTGCTCTGCATTTTAGTAGCTCTGGACAAAGCTGGCAGAAGTGGGAATTATCCTCCCTGCTTGCACTGCTCAGCGTTTCTTGGCTTCTTGCTTCCCCTGGTGGCCCAGGTGCAAAACTCCTGTGGCATGAGCTTGTTTTGGGGATGGCTCAGAAATTCATGCAGCAAAACGGGTGGGAGGAAGAACTGCTGCCTCTCACACGGGGGTGGCTGGCAGCGAAGAGAAATTCAGCGTGGCAGCGTGGGGAATCGTGGCAACTCAGCAAGCTGTACCCAGCAGGGAGTGTGAAATTAGCACCCGAAAGAGGCGAGCATCTCTAACCTGACTGGGTTGGAGACCACAGCCTTTTGTTTCTCACGGGTGGGCACACAGCTAGAGGACAATGTCCCATCTCTAGTTGCTATCTAAGCATGTACAGAGAGCTCTGCTTCAAAGGGATAATCAATGGCAGCAGGAGATAAACGCTGGAGAACAGCAAATGCACCTCTGACTGACTCAGTATTTCCACAGAGCAGTTTTTGGCACTGACAAGGGTATGGGAAGGGTGAGTTGGAGCACTTCTACATGGAGTTTATCAGATTGGCTTGGCCTCCCAAGAACTGAAACAGAGCCTCCAATCAGACTGGTGCAGTTTGACACTTTGACTTTTTCCCCTCACTGTTTTCATTCTGGAATACTTCGTTCCGGGGCTTGTGTCCATCCTTCTGCAAAGCATCAGGCTGAGCAGCCTGCTTTGGTCTCTTTGCTCTGGTCTGCTTTGCTCTCTAGTGGACAGTGAAGAGAAGGAATACAAAGGCAGCAGGAGAGATCCCTTCTGCACAGGGTCTAGGTGGTTTTGTCTTGCTTGGGGTGGGCCTTTTTCACTCCTCTCTCTGTAAGATCTCAGGGGAAATGTGACCCTGTTTAAGAAGTGCCAAATATCTTCATGGCTAAAGCTACTTGGAAGAAATCCCTGCTGCATACCTGGGATTCAAGTAACACAAACCAGCATCAGGACTGCCAACAGACATGAACACACACACAGAAAAAGGGAGCTTTTTCCTCAGTTAAGGGAGCTGGTCAAGGAGCTAAAACCTCTAGATCTTGTGACCATGCCAGGCTGTCTGCTTTGCCCTTGTAGGAGCAGAGCTTCAACAAGTGCAAGGTTAGGACTGCAAATTCTGCAGTGATGGTTTAGGCTGCACACAGATTTTCTCCCAAAGGCAGGTGCATGTTTCCCATCTGGGGACATTCTTGTGCATCGTGGAAACAGTTCACACAGAGCAGTGTTCAAAGCAGAGCCTGTTCCACACCTAGGCTTGTTCTTCTTAGCCTCCTTGGATATTTTTGGTTGCAGACCCATGAAAGCTCATGTTTGATTACTTTCACTCCCACCCTATAAGGAACCCTCAGGCCTAATGTCTCTTCACAGAATCACACAAGGTTCTTCTGCCCCTGTGCTCAGCACTGCTCAGATCACACCTTGAGTGCTGTGTCCAGTTCTGGGCTCCTCAGTTCAAGAGAGATGTTGAGGTGCTGGAAGGTGTCCACAGGAGGGCGACAAAGCTGTGAGGGGCCTGGAGCACAGCCCTGTGAGGAGAGGCTGAGGGAGCTGGGGGTGTGCAGCCTGCAGCAGAGGAGGCTCAGGGCAGAGCTCATTGCTGTCTGCAGCTCCCTGAAGGGAGGTTGCAGCCAGGTGGGGTTGGGCTCTTCTGCCAGGCAACCAGCAAGAGAAGAAGGGGACACAGTCTCAAGCTGTGCCAGGGGAGGTCTAGGGTGGATGTTAGGAGGAAGTTGTTGGCAGAGAGAGTGATTGGCATTGGAATGGGCTGCCCAGGGAGGTGGTGGAGCTGCTGTCTGTGGAGATGTTGAAGCCAAGCCTGGCTGGGGCACTTAGTGCCATGGTCTGGTTGATTGGCCAGGGCTGGGTGCTAGGTTGGACTGGATGAGCTCAGAGGTCTCTCCCAACCTGGCTGATTCTATGGTTCTATGAATTAACCAGGTTGGAAAAGCCCTCCAGGATCATCAAGTCCAACCTATCACTTAACCCTTCTAATTAACTAATCCACGACACTAAGTGCCTCATCCTTCCCTTCAGCCTTCTCTGTCATGTGCTTCTGGGCAACTAGGGCTAAAACAGTTCAAGGAGAAGCTGCTACCCTGGTGGGTTGCCTGAGCCTTGTCTCACCAGAAGGCTCACTTGAAAAGTCTCCATCAGTCTGTTAATCAGATTGGAGGTTCCATTAGCACTTTCATTTGGAGGATCTGCTTCACTCAGAACTGGGTTTTGTTTGTTTATGTTTCTCTTGTGGTTAGAAAAGTTTTTGGCAGGTTTCAGCCAAGCTTTGGGGGAAATGTTTCAGAAGCTTCTAGGCAGATATACATACATATGTCTAAACCTGCTGCTTTGGGGCTTTATCCAGGAGGAAACTGATAGTGATTTTTGCATTCAGCAAGGCAGCCTGTGGGTTGAGGACATGGGATGAGGCTTTCCCATCAATTTTTATTCCCACATTCTTTTCCCCATCTCTAATTTGCAAGCTGATGTGCCCCTAACTGTATTGAGATTGCTGTGGTTTGCTCCAGTTTGTGCTTGACCTGAAGTATGCAGCTGGGGCCTCCTGGTTTTCCCTTGTCAAACCCACCAGGACCCTGTCAGGGACTGTCAGCATAGGTTCCAGCTGCATGGCTAAAGCAATGAGTGAGGTGACCAAGGATTCTCTAGTTGATTGGATAGGGCTGGGTGATAGGTTGGACTGGATGAGCTTGGAGATCTCTTCCAACCTGTTTGATTCTATGACTGTAGTGAGTGCTTTGAGATGTGCCTGTGTCAAGGTCCGGGGAACAGGGATTAACAGTAGCGAGAGGCTTTAGACTCTCACAGCCTGATTCTGCAGCCTGCATTTAAAGCTCTGAGACATGTCAGCTACTCAGCTGGGATGCTCCTTCCCCCCCAGCAAAGATGCTGAGCAGAGCCTCCACAGGTAAGGCTTAATTTCTCAGGAGCCACTGTGTCCAAAATGGGCAGATGGCAACGCTACCTAAATAACATTCCAGTGATGCTAAACTTGCAAGGTGCCCAGGGCAAGGGACATGCAGAGAGACATCTGTGATATTCCATCAATAGAGGTCCCAGCAACAACAGAAGAGGCAAAACAATCTTTCCTCTTACTGATCACAGACTGCCAGCCAGCCTCCACACAATGAATGCTCCAGATGCAGGCTGGAGAGTTGGGCAGAGGGGAACCTTGTGTTCAGCAAGGACAAGTGTAGGGCCCTGCCACTGGGTAGGAATAACCTCCTGCACCAGTACTGGTGAGAGGTGGCCTGCTGGAGAGCAGCTCTGTGGAGAAGAACCTGGGAATGCTGCTGGACAGACTCACCGTGAGCCAGCAGTGTGGTTTTGTGGCCAAGAAGGCAAATAGTGTCTTGGGGCATGAAGAACAGTGTAGCCAGCAGGTCAGTGCAGGTTCTCCTTCCACCCTGCTCTGTCCTAGTGAGGCCACACCTAGAGTACTGGTTCCAGGTCAAGAGGCACAAGGAGCTACTGCAGAGAGTCCAGCAGAGGCTACAATGATGATGAGGAGAGTGCAGCATCTCCCTGATGAGGAAAGGCTGAGAGCCCTGGGGCTGTGTAACCTGGAGAGGGGATTTTACCAAGGTCTATCAACCTTATTCAGAGGGTGGGTGTCAAGAGGATGGGGCAAAACCTTTTGGTGGTGTCCAGTGACAGGACAAAGGAGGTTCCAATATGAATATAAGGAAAAATTCTTTACTTTGAAGGTGCCAGAGCCCTGGAGCAGGCTGCCCAGACAGGTCGTGGAGCTCCTTCTCTGTAGAGATTCCAAACCCACCTGGACACTGTGATCAGCCTGGGCAGCCTGTGCTCTGGTGCCCGTGCTTTAGCAGGGGGGTTGGACTGCATGGTCTCCAACCCCAACTATGCGGGGATTCTACGATCAGTCTGCCCTGAAGTGTGAACATCTGGGATGTTCCAGCAATTATTAACACTCCAAAGCATAAACCAATCCATTCCACTTCTCTGACAGGCAGTTTTCACAGCCACAGAACTTATGTAGACATTTGAAGTCCATCCCATTCTTGGCAGTAACAGCAAATGTTCTCTAGTGCAGCAGAGTGCCCTCACTGCACAGTGCTGCTTGCAGCAGCTTTAACGATACTGCTACAACAACCAGTTGATGAAATCATCTGCACAGGTCCCCCCTTCCCTCAGGTTTGTTTTCTGATCTGACCTCTGGTTATTCCACCCAGATTTATTTCTGTGACTGGATTTCTCCAGCAATTCCATTGCCCATCAAAGAGAGCTTTCACACACCCCATTAACAACAGAGGGGCAGTTATGCTCCAGGAGGGAAGACATAAATTTATGGAACTATGGTAACAAAAAAGCCATTCAGTTCACCTCTTCAGTCTTTTTAGCATCTGTCTTGACTGAAGTTCCATTAATTCACTGCCTGTGAGCCTTTTATTTTTCCTAATCCTCCTGCTGGCTGTGAAGGGGTTTAGCATCCCCCACCACACTGGATTGTTAATGCACCATCTTTTCACTGATTTCAACCCCCCTCACCTACCAGATGCTTCAGAGGATAGTTCCACTGAGGGATTCCATTAGTACTGACTGTTGCCCACATCAAATGTTGAATGTGCACTGTCAGATCTAATCCTGTGTTTGCCTGAAGGAGATCCATTATTGCCTCTGCTTGCACTGCCAAGAGCCAGCTTAGCAAGGCTCCTCACTTGGCAGATTATCGAATCTTTTTGATGAACTGTAAGCTTTTAATTATTAAGAAGCTTGTTGAATTCTGAATGGTACAAGATAAAGGCTTTTCACTCAGGGATTTGGACTCTGACTTGCTCCAGCATCTCTTGCCTGCCCTGTGGAGCAAGTCTGAAGAGACGACGAAGGGGAGCATCAATAACTGTTTGTGTAAAACACACACATGCACAGATACACACACAGAGAGAGATCCCTGAAGCACCAACTGAAGCAGTTTGGGCTTGGGCAATGCAGTGGGACAAATTTACACATGCACACTCGCTTTAAACACTTTCTGGACAAATTCACCCCTGTTGAGCTCCAGCTCCAGTACGTTAAAGTGCTTGTTAAGATTGCATGTAGCCCTCTGGTGACTGTGTTGATGGATGATAGCTTGCCACAGCGGGAAGAGACCGAGTGCCTAGGGCTGATTCTTTCATGTGTTAGCTTTTTCTCTTCTGTCCATGAAGCTGTGTTCCTGTGTCAGTATCTTAGCAACAGCAGACAGTCTGATTCAAGCCAGTTCTCTGTTTCCTCCCTGAGAAATTAATACAATGATGACATTCCAGTTTAATCTTCTACTCCATTGCCTTTTGGGGTATAGACCAATTTATTTAGTGCTGTGCACTACAAAGCAACAGCTCCAGGAGCAATCAGCCCAGAAAGGGCCTGAATAATGTTGCTGTGACAGGGTAAGTAATCATGGAATCAGAAATGTAGCACCAGTACCATATAGCTCTTTGGCAGACTACTAAGTTTGCAATCTAAGTGTTCTAATCTCCTACAATTAGGAACCAACAATAACAAGGTAACCTGCAACTGGATGAAATCATAGAATCACAGAATCAAGCAGGTTGGAAGAGGCCTTCAAGCTCATCCAGCCCAACCTAGCACCCAGCCCTGACCAATCAACCAGACCATGGCACTAAGTGCCCCAGCCAGGCTTTGCTTCAACACCTCCAGGCACAGCGACTCCACCACCTCCCTGGGCAGCCCATTCCAATGCCAATCACTCTCTCTGCCAACAACTTCCTCCTAACATCCAGCATAGACCTGCCCTGGCACAACTTGAGACTGTGTCCCCTTGTTCTTAGGAAGTAAATAGTTTTTCTCAGGCACTTTCAAGAAGAATGTGCTGTTAGCCAAATAATTCCCAGGTTAATTTTCAGCTTATAATTAAGAATCTTGAGACTGTGTCCCCTCCTTCTGTTGCTGGGTGCCTGACAGCAGAGCTCAACCCCGCCTGGCTACATCCTCCCTTCAGGTAGTTGTAGACAGCAATGAGGTCACCCCTGAGCCTCCAGGCTAAACAACCCAGTATAATTCTATGATGCTATGATTCTATGATTTTATGATGTTATGATGCTATGATTCTATGATTAGGGACCAACAATAACAAGGTAACCTGCAACTGGATGAAAACAGTCCAATATCCTAAAGTGCAACTGCATGAAATGAAAAGCTCTTGGAAATGATACATTACTTAGACTACAGTGGAAGAGAAATGATCTCTTTGGGAGATTGTGCCTGTACAGCAGTAGGACTGCAGCCACATTTGGCAAAGGACCATTTGAATTGTCTGGAAGACAGCACTCAGATATGCATCTGCACATATTTTATGCTTAAGCAAAGATTAGAAACCAAGGATAAGGCTCTACCTCCTTCTGACACTGTTGGCTCATCCTTTAGGGATATCTCCTGCTGTGTGGAAAGGCTCTGCTGAAGTTAAATGGAAGAACACATAACCTATTTCAACTGCTTGTTCCTAGCTGTTTAGTGTTAGAAAACAGGTGAGAGTCGAGTGGCAGAGCAAGAAAAGTTTGTATTTAAGGTTCTGATTTGAAAAAAAGGAGGTTTTTCCCCATCTCTTGGTCATCAGTATCCACAAGTTGAAGGTTATGCTGTAAGGTAAGCATCAAGAGCCCAGTTTTGCAACCTCCATTTACCAGAGCAGTCCTGGGGAAGAAAGCTGAGAGATGACTTAGTCCAAGCCCCCTGCCAAAGCAGCTTCAGCCAGGGCAGGTTGCCCAGGATTGCACCCAGGCAAGTTCTGCATATCTCCGGAGTAGGGGACTCTGAACGAAGTAATAAAGTTAATAAACTCTGGACATTCATACAATCATAGAATCATAGAATGGTTTAGGTTGGAAGGGACCTCAAGGATCATCCAGCTCCAACCCCCTGCCACAGGCAGGGACACCTCCCACTAGAGCAGGTTGCTCAAGGCCTCAATTATTAATTAAAAAAGAACTCATTCCCTAAATTCTGTTATGTTACTCCTTGATAAAACGTTCCTAGGTGAAATTTGCTGGCAATCTTTGGGCTGGTGTCCCCTTCTCCACAGAGGGGCACCCACAGGCTGGATACACCTGCCATGGGGGTGTTTCTCATCACCACTATCCTGAAACCAGATGTTAATTTTGAGGGCTGAGGCCAGGAGTGCTGAACTAGCCTAGATTTCAGGACTACCTTCTTCAAACTGGTTGACTGTGGGGAAGACCTGTGTTTTATTGCTTCCTTTTGAGATAACCATCCTCAGATGTTCAAAGACTACAGGCACTTTTATTAAGGGTATTCACACTCCTTTGCAAAGCTCTTTTGGAGCTGCAATAGGAAGCGCAGGAGGCAGTTTCACAACACAGGACTTTGGAGCCAACACTTTAGAGCCTCTTGACCCTCAGTCTCAGCCCATGGCATCCAAATCCTCAAGATATAGGAACTTCAACCAGGAAAATACCAATTTTGCCCTCCAAAACAGCAGTGTAAGACTCAACCTCTGTGTCATGCCCTTGCTGTTTGTTTTGCTGGGTTAGTTTCCAGGTGGATGAGCTCCCTGGCCCAGCTCCCTGCATGGCTTCACTTACACTGCTGGCACAGAGGTGGTGGAAACACGCAGCTGGGGACAGCTTGTTGCAGGGAGTGCAGGCAAGTTTGGGCTTGCACCAGCTGGAAGAGTTCAAGGGGGCAACACTATACTGGGACATAAAATTGCTTTAGCTCTGTTTCAGTTCACTGCCCCAGCTTGCAGGAGAGCTCCATGAATAGCTGTGCTGGTACAGCTTGGGCAAGAAGAATGTGGGGCCAGAAATGAGCAGTCGTGGGTGGAAACTGAAGAGCATAAACCCCCTTCAGCTGACTGCCATCAAACTACTGAGAAACTGATACCACTCAGTGTCATTTCTGAGGCTTTCTGCAGTGCTGGAAGTAAGAAACTATTTTATCTTGGCTTAGGTGGACAGGAAATCTGTGAATAAATGTGACAGCTCTGAGAGGTGCCTCCGTAAAGCAGCTAAAATGAAGTTCTGCTTAGCTGAGAGGATTTTACCACCACAGCCCTTTCTGGAAGAGTGTTAAAATCCATCAGCAATTAAACCTCTCAGGCAATATGTAATAGGCTTTTAAAGGAGACTCTCCACAAAGCTGTGAAATAGGCTGTTTCACTGCCTTGTGCTTCTGCAGCCATCTCTGCCTTTATAAACTGGATGAGTATTTCACTCCAGTGGATATTTCCAATTCATACCTGAACACTGCTCAAATTTGAGAGCAATTTTACTCACTTTATAGGCTTGAAGATTTTCCATTTAAGACCAGAACTGATGAGCAGGTCATTTAATATCATCTCTTTATCTTGGACCTCTAAACTTTCCTTCATGCTAAGCTAACCGATTTATTGATTGAAGTGCAGGTTGTGCTTGACAGCTGCCACGAAATCCCTTAATGCTCCTGCAGTTCAGCATCTCCTCATTTTATCCTCATCATAGCAGCTTCCTGACTGTCACCAGCAGATTTTGCTGCTTTTCCAGATCTTTTTGCAACACTCTCCAACTGCTCTGCTTCTCCTGTGCTGGAGGGCTGGGCATTCCCTAAGCTGAAATGCCAGCGTGCTGTGGTTCGGATTCTCCACAGCCTTGGAGCTCAGTTACCAGTGGAATCACATTTAACTCCCAAGCTGTTTACAATCCAAACAAAAGGATTTCTTTGTACAGCATCCAAAACTGACAAAGTTGCAAGTGCTTAAGCTTTCTGCACCAAGATCAAATACAACAACAGCAACCACAAAAAGTATCTCCCTCCTCGTATTTCCTTTGGTTGCAGTCTTCTGCATACCACCCAGCTTAGGCTCTGTCTACAGAACCTCTTTTCATGTATCACATAAAGCTTTTACAGATAAGCTTGCTCTTCTAATCCTCTAAGGGTCCCACACAAATTCAGCCTTTTCCCTTCTAAACTTCTTCATTTCTTACTTACTCAGAAGATATTTCTATGCTTGGCTTCTTAAAAGACTTTTTCATTTCCTTGGAGATATATATTTTATATATATTTCTTTTTGGCATAACAGCTGCTAAAGTCTCTTCCTTATTGACCTATTAACAAATCTGTGACTCGACCAGGTAGCAAAATTCTGCCTTTTCCCATTATCCTAAACCAGGTGTGACTGTACCTAGAAAATGGCACAAGGCACATTAAAACATCTGCAGTCAGAGGAGTGCTGATTTATGAACGTTGTGTCAGTTCAAAGTTGTGCCAAACATTTTGGCAAACCTGGTTTGTACCAGATGAAGCAGCAGATGCCTACAGCAGAACTCCCCAGACCACCCACAGGTCCTTTCAGGACCCTTCTCATTCCTTTCCCACTCCTTGACTCTCACAGCACCTGGCTGCAGCTGCTCTGCTGCAAATGCAGGCTTGGACTATGCTCTCTCTTCCCAGAGGCTCAGCTTGCTTTCTCTGCCATACTTTGCATGCCACTTTGCATCTGTCTTTCACCTTGGATGCCCTCTCTTGGAGCGGGCTCCTCTGCTTTCCCTCAGGCCTTTCCCTGAATCGCAGGTATTGTCTTTAATAGTCTTGGCATTGCCACTAAGCCAGAACCAAGCCCTAGCACAGAGCCAGACTCGCCATAAGCAGCATTCCCTGGAGGCAGGTCAGTGCACTGAGATGCCCATGGCAGCAAGCAGGCAGGAGGGTGAAGCAGTATCTCCTGGGGAGCAGGCAGCAAGGAGTTTTGCTGCATTGCTGCTGGCTGAAATCTCAGGCTCAGCACTAAGCAGACCCTGGAGCAGCACAGTAGACAGGCTCCAAACAGCACATACAAGGGAATGTGAATGCCATGACAGCTCTAGTTCTGGAAGAGGGGCCTCCTGAAAGCTCCAGGAGCTCGATCTTATCCTGGTGAGGAGTAGAGATGTAATTCCTACATGCACCGGAGAGCATGGTCCCTTCCCACAGATGGATTTGGATCCGTTTCTTCTCCACTAAGGAAAAAGAAGCATCCATAGCTAATGAGTACACTGCTGTATGGAAGAGAACTGAGAAAAGCTGGGCTACAGCTACCTGGGGACTCTTCAGTTCCTACAGGACCTTAAGACTGACCCAGGCTTAAGACCAGATAAAAATACACTCTGTGAGACCCTTCCTAACACAGCTGTCTTCCCCTTCTTCTTTTCTAGGGATGCAGACAGGCCTCGGGCACGTAACCAACAGAGTGATCTAACACCCACCAGGATGCTTCACCTCCACCAGTGCCCAGGCCTGTTGCCTTCACCACACTCCAGACCCATCCTGCAGCTGGTCCCATGCTTTCAAGGACTGTCCCACTTGTACCACATACACTTTGGCACAGCTCCCACTGGTTGACATTCTGCTGCCAGCCACAGAAAGCTGAGCTCGAGTGCATCCAGACAGGTGAAGGTGTAGCCTGCCTGCTCCACAGGAGACCATGATGGTAAAACTAAGCAGGATTTCACACAGCCTGCCACTGTCTCTTCTTGGAACTCTTTATTATCTATGTTTAACACTTGAAAACAAACAAACAAAACCAAAAAACCAAAACAAACAGAAAACCACCCCAAAACAAAACATAAAACACAGGACTCTTAGGAAACAGCTACATTGTATGACCCCCAATAACTACATCTTCCCAGAGTCACTCCTCAGGTCTGCTTCTATAACCTATCAAGGATATGATCTAGGGTAGGGTGTCCCTGCCCATGGTAGGGTAGTTGGAACTGGCTGATCCTTGTGGTCCCTTCCAACCCTGACTGATTCTATGAATCTATATTGCTTGAGTAAAAAGAAAATGCAATTAATTCAAACTATGCTGAACTAACTTAAATTGTTCTCTTACTGAAAAGTACTATAGAGACTTAAGAGGGTAGAAAAAACTCCATGGTTTGCATCCCAGATGCCCATCCTGGTCACAACCCTGCTGCAGTTTCACACTTCCTCAGACCAAGCAAGGTGTAAAGTATGAATTAAGGCTTTAGGGCATGACTTAGGCTGAGAAAATGGTTGGATCTGCTTCATTTTACTGAATGGAAGGAATTCATTGAATGGTTTGGGTTGGAAAGGACCTTTCAAGGTCATCTATTCCAAACTCCATGCAGTAAGCAAGGCATCCTTAACTTGGAGCCCCTTTCCTCCAGCACACGGGTTCTGAGGGTTCTGAAGTTCCTTCAGCAGAGTGTTTAAAGAGAAGCTCAGTACTGCTAACAGGAAATCCTCAGCACTCCAGCGGCAATCCACGCAGTTTCCAGGAGAAGGCTCGTTCCCGAGCGGGCACGGGGAGGTAGCAGCAGGCGGAGGGCAGCTACCCCAGCCCCGCAGCCGCTCGGTGGTGCGTGTCCCTCGCCCGCCTGCTAAGAGACAAAGCGAAAGAAGCCAAGCCACGGGTTTTGACGCAGGCAGGGAAGGAGAGCGCGTCCCAGCCAGCGCCCACAGTGGGAAGCGGAGGGATGCTGGCACCCGGCGCCAGGGCACCCAGGCTGCACACCCCGTGCCGCCGAGCGCTGCGGCGGGCAGTGGGCGGCACGACATGCTCAGTGCAAGCGCCGGGCCCCGCCTCTGCCTGACCCGGATACAGACAGCGCTGCCTCGCCGCCGGCCCGACCGGGAGCGTGGAGCCGGCCCGATCCCGCAGCCGAGGGAGCAGAGCGCCGCGCCGTGCCATGGGGCTGTGCTGAGCGCCCGGCCCCGCCACCCGCCCGACGCTCCGCGCCCCACCGTGCCCCCCGGCCATGGCCCCTATGGGGATCCGC
This sequence comes from Tricholaema leucomelas, assembly GCA_013400475.1. NCBI lineage: Eukaryota > Metazoa > Chordata > Aves > Piciformes > Lybiidae > Tricholaema lacrymosa > Tricholaema leucomelas. Next base: position 18,720 of record WAAF01019573.1, read on the forward strand.
CTCTCGCCGCTAGGCATGGCCGTGTTCTGCCTGCTGGGGCTGGGCGTCCTCTATCATCTCTACTCTGGTTTCTTGGCCGGCCGCTTCGCCTTCTTCATGTTGAGCGAGCCGGCGGCTGGCGGCCCCGAAACGCCCCGCGGATCCGTGCCCGGCGGTACCGTGGACCTGCGGGAGCTGCTGGCCGTGTCCGTTCTGGCCGCCGTCAGGGGCGGGGAAGAGGTGAAACGGGTCCGCGAAGGCAACGTCCTCAATGCCAAGGCGAAAGGGAAGACGAGGGAAGGGGCTGAGGAACAGCTGACCAGCGGCGACCTCCTCTCCAACCGCAGGATGTTCTACCTGCTGAAAAGCGCCTTCCCCGCCGTGCAGGTGGGTGCCGGGCTCCCTCCCGTGAGACCGGGGCCGGGCCTCCCCGTGGTGCGGAGCGCCGGCGCTGGGCTGCTCCTTACCAGCCGAAGGGTGCCCCGCTGCCGGGCACCCGCGGGATCGGTCGCTGGCGGGGGTACACGTGTCGCTTCTCCGTTTGTCTGCGAAACCCGGCCCTTACTGTGCATTTCTCCTGCCCCTCTTGGTGATCCTGTGGCAGTGCCACCTCATGCTCGGTGCTGTGGGTGTTGGGTTGCAGTGGGAAGGAGCTGGATCGCGTGGAAGCGAAGCCATGGGAGCTGAAGCGATGCGTCTGAAACGGTACGGGTGTGAGGTGGGGAGAAACAGCGAGCGCAAGCGCTGTGGGTGATGTGCTCTGTGCTTATGGAGAAAAGTAATTCCATAGCACCCCTTCTGCGCGCATTTGTGGTGCTGAGATTAACAGCGCTGTTACTGTCTTGATCATCCAGCCAGTTGTCATCCCTGCTTTAAGTTAGGGGGAGAGCCAGGAGCGGGGAGAATGGTTTGAGAATTTGAAGTTCGTAGCTCTGGTGACTTAGCTCTGGGACCTAAGTTAACATCTGTGTCGCACTGTGGGTCGCTGGAGCAAAATGAATCCACTTTTCTTTCAGGGCTGTGCACCTTTTTCTGCTGTCATTCAGTTCCAAAATCTGGGTCTAACACTTCGGTTCGTACCCAAACCAGAACTGTATTTTGAGACTTGATGGGGTTTGGTGGTTTAGTTCCACTTTTACTGTAGTGAAAGGGAAAGGGAACTTTGCAGCTTCTCGGCGTTCAATTCCTCAACCTTTTTACAGTCATTTGAAATAGAAAACCCTGAGTTTGGATTTCAGAGGTGACAACTGCACACTTTTCCTGGGCAGGTTGAAAGAAAAAGTAGTGTAAGTAGATTTGGCTTTTCCCTTGAAGTTCACTTCCTAATTCAATGGGTTTTCATTGTCTGTTTTGGTAGATCCTAAAGGTGGTGGAGGTTTTGGGTTTATTTTTCTGTTTATTTTTTTAAAAGCATTTTAGAGGACTCGTTGAATATGAAATCTAAAAAATCATAGAATCAGTCAGGGTTGGAAGGGACCACAAGGATCTTCCAGTTCCAACTCCCCTGCCATGCCCACGGATACCCTACCCTAGAGCAGGCTGCCCACAGCCTCATCCAGCCTGGCCTTAAGCACCTCCAGGGATGGAGCCTCAACCACCTCCTTGGGCAACCCATTCCAGCCTCTCACCACTCTCATGCTCAACAACTTCCTTCTCATGTCCAGTCTGAACCTCCCCACCTCCAGCTTTGCTCCATTCCCCCCAGTCCTGTCACTAAAGGAAACATTGAGTTCTTCAATATTTAAAATAAACTTGAGATGTGATCAGTTTTCCTCTGCAGAAAGATTATGTGAAGGATTATGTGAACACAGAAGGTTGTGTTGTGAAGATTGTTGGGCTGCTTGTCAGTAGCAAGCCACAGTTACAGGCCCTATGTTAAAGGAAGAAGTATTGTGCCCCTGTTCTCTTCTGCTGTTTGGTGTCATAGAATCAATCAAGTTGGAAGAGACCTCCAAGCTCATCCAGGCCAACCTAGCACCCAGCCCTGACCAATCAACCAGACCATGGCACTAAGTGCCTCATCCAGGCTTTGCTTCAGCACCTCTAAGTGACTCCACCACCTCCCTGGGCAGCCCATTCCAATGCCAATCACTCTCTCTGTGAAGGACTTCCTCCTAACATCCAGCCTAGACCTCCCCGGGCAGAAGAGACTAATCCCACCTTGCTACAGCCTCCCTTCAGATAGTTGTAGACAGCACTGAGGTGTCCTCATGGGGCATGGCATTACTGAAATGTGCCCAGAAACCTGTGTGCTTTCTCCCCTTCCACGGGTGGAGGGAATTCATTAGTTGAAATGTACAAGAGTTCTTTGTGCTTCTTGAGAAGGTTAAGGGTTCAGTCTGGGCTTCAGGGGCACAGGAACTGTTTGGCCTGGTCTGTGGTCATGGGCATAAACTCTGCTCTGGTTCCTGGGATGTGTAGCAGTGACAGTCTGACTTGTTTTTCTAATGTCCTTAGCTTTGAGCTCCTAAAACTTTGCTGCTCCTTTTTATTTTCTTTAGAGTTGAGTTGTGCTGCTAGCCTTGAAAAATAGGCTGTCCTTTCTAAGGTGCAGATGTGTTCTCAAACGTGGTGTGAAGATAAATGTCTGCATGGCAGTGGAGCTGGAAAAAACAGCAGCCATCCCTCCCTCTCCTCCCTGCCCTCATCATCTCCCTCCCCTCCCTGCAAACGGACTGAGCTTGAGCATGGGGGATGACTGGGAAGGGTTTGTCTGGCAGATCTTGCAGCTGATCTGGAGTTATTCAATCTGACAGATCAGCTCAGGGATATTTAGTATTCCAAGTACATGATCTGGATAATGACAGCTTATCTCATGCAGCGTTCAACAGCTATCTGTGGAGCTGTGTTTACTGATCAGACGTGCTGTCTCTTGAAGGCTGCACGGGGATGAAGATGTATTCATGAACCTTTGGCCGTGCCATAATAAGAGCTTTGGTTTGATTCAAACATGTGGCAGTGTACACTGCTCAGGTGTAAGGGCAAGATCTCATCTCTCAGCCTGCAGATCTTTCATGTGTACCTTCAGCACAATTCATCTAAAGCTGCTACTGTTTCACAGACCTGCTGGAGCTCTGGTGCAAGTATGGGGATTGTAGAGGATTTCCTGAGACACCTTTCATGGGAGGCAATAAAAAGGCTGCATCTTGTAAGAAGCTTCATACTTTATATCTGTAGCCTTATCTTCATGAATAAGAATACCTTCTGAATAAAAAACATTAGTGAAGTCAAGTCACCTCTTCTTATCATAGAATCAGTCAGGGCTGGAAGGGACCACAAGGATCTTCCAGTTCCAACTCCCCTGCCGTGGGCAGGGACACCTCACCCTGGATCAGGCTGCCCACAGCCTCATCCAGCCTGGCATTAAACACCTCCAGGGGTGAGGCTTCCACCACCTCCCTGGGCAACTTGTTCCAAGGTCTCACCACCCTCATACTGAAGAACTTGCTAACATCCAGTCTGAATCAACCCAGTGTGTTCCCTTCCCCTTAATCCTATCACTGCCTGACACCCTAAAAAGTCCCTCCCCAGGGTTCTTGCCAGAGAAGGTGCTGCTAACAAAAGCTGTCAAACTAAAAGTGAAAGAATTCCAAGAGTAAACATACGCAAGAAGCTGCTTAGAGTAAACATAGGCAAGAAGCTGCTTTCATAGAATCACAGAATGGTAGGGGTTGGAAGGGACCTCCAGAGATCATCAGGTCCACCCCCACTGCCAGAGCAGGATCACTTAGGGCAGGTCACACAGCAGCACGTCCAAGTTGGCTCTGGAAGTCTCCAGAGGAGGAGGCTTTGCTCACTTTGTGGGGTCCTTGAGCCTCACACAAGGGTAGCTCAACATTTAAATTGTTGTCAAATGTGGCCAAGAAAAGAAACCAAACCAACACAAAAACAGTGAGCCAAAATAGGCCTGCAATGCGAAGGAAGTGATCTGTTAATTGTCCTCCAAGAATAGCTGAGGCTTTCCAGTGCTTAAAAACAATTGGGAGGAGAAGTCATTCAGCTGAAATCAAACCAGTGAGCAGCTTTAGATTCCCTGTATGGTGCTGCTGGGCATAAGGGGAAGTGTGCAAACAGTCTGGCTGGAGCAGTTTTCTTGAGGTGTGAGTATTAAAAGAAGGGTGAATAGTTAGGCTTTTCCCTTACAAAAGCTGAAATAAATCTGGCAAGTCTCTCCCAAGCCTGACAGTTGTGGTTTCAATAAGATAACTTTCAAAATATGAGAGGAAGAGGAAGAAAGTAAATAAACCCAGAGAAAATGCTTTGCTTTGTCTATTCTTTTGGGTAAAGGTATTGTCTGCACAGAGGAACTCCACTGTTACATCACCTGCTCTACTTGATATAAATAGATGCATGTGCATCAGTTCAGAGCTTCTCACAGCTGGGTTAGGTAAGACCAAAGAGGAGCAAACCTGTTCTGTGTTATCGCTGTGTAGGAGATTAGTGGTGATGAATATTGTTATATGGCTCAGAAACAGGCGTGAGAAAGATAAGGGAAGAAGGTGCAAGTAAGTTAACTTCTACCCCGGGTATTAGCTGCTGTTGTCTGATCACTCAGCAGCCAGCAGTGGATATTTGCCTGTGTCTTTTATGAAGCATGTTTGTGCAGTTGATTTTTAGCATACATTTAATGCTAAAATACATAAGAGTAGTTCTCTTGTTAAAATCCTCAACAGCAGTTACAGGCTTGAGGTGTTTACAGCTCCTGCACTGCCAGTGTGTTGTCCTCATCTGTTTGTCATGCTGAGAATGAATTAAAGCTCTGATCCGGCTCTAATCATCCCTTTTGCTCCTTTACCTTTTTTTGTCCATCTTTTCTGGGTTATTTCACTGCTTTCCTGGTTGGTTCTCCCTGCAGCCTGATTTATTCCTTGTGTTAGCACAGCGGTGGTGGGATAAGGACAGGGGTAGGAATCAGGTGAGGGATTAAAGACTCTCTGGAGCCAGCCCAGCTGCTGGGGAGAGCAGGGACTGGAGAGGCAGCGTTTCCAAATCCAGTTAGAGAGTGGCCAGAAGCATGGCATGTTCTGCCCAGGAGAGCTTCACTGTCTGAAGAGATGATCTCTCAGTACCGGGGTTTCAGCAGCATTACCTGGCAGAAGAGTTTCTCTCTCAGTGCCATGCATCAGAGCCTTCCATTTCCCTAATGCTGCTTGCCCAGGGGTCAGTGTCAGGAGCTTGGTACCTGAAGGTATCCCAGTGTGCTAGTTTGAGCCTAGCTGGGATATTTTGGTGAGAGGAATTAGATTATAGGCTGTTAAAAGGAAACAGTGGTGATGTCCACTGATAGTCTTGCTGAGATGTGTAAAAACAAGAACATAAACATAGATAACAGAGTTGCTGTCTGGCTTTGGGTTGCACTTCTCTCTCTAACCTGCCGTCTGTGTGACTAATCCTTCTGCTTTCTGACCCCCCTGGCCGATTCTCCAAACTCACCTTGCACATAAGGCAAAGTCTGGGATAAGGCAGAGGGGTGGAAAGAAGGTGGAAGGGTGGTTGGGAGCCCCTCCTGGGCACTCTGGTTTCTGTCAGGGATGTTGTGTTTCTGTATTACTTTTTAACTTGCATATTTCTGTCTGTAGCTGTAGAGATAGTAAATCTCTGCTTGTATCTTGTGCTAAGCTGTAAATATAAAGCTTCATTTTTTAATTTCCAGTGGCTGAGTCTAGTCTGGGTGATTTTCTTAAGTGTGGGGGGTGGACAACACCCAAACCATCACACCCAGGTGAAAAGTAAAATAGAGGCTCTTTAGGAATACCCTGCTTCACTTCACGTTGTGGTCCTACCACACAGCCTGCATCAGCATCTCTGAGCAAGCCCTGCGTGCTCACAAAGGCAAGAGCAATTGGCAAAGAAGATGAGTTCCTGAAACCATCACTTTGGCCACGTTGCCTCTGTCCTCTGACTGTAAAAAAGGCAATTTTGAAGGGACCCACACAATTCTGCTGCTTTGCTTCTGCACTCGAGCAGTGTTATTTTCACAGAGTGCAGACTTACTTACCGGGGAACGGATTCTGCCCTCTGCTCTCCTTTCCAGCTCTTTGGGCTTATTTGTGACCAGTGCATTGATTTATGTTCTGTAACTGCACCAGCTATGTCTTCTTGTGATGGAAATCTTCCTCTGCCTCAGTCTCTCTCTTCCAGCACCATTTTATCAGTCTTGCCACTGCCCTGAATCAGAACAAGCTTCTATCTCTTTCTCAGATGATAAATACCTCATTTCAAGTTTGTGCATGATAAGGCTGGAATTTGGCTTCAGCTTTGAAATGGAAATTTAAGAACATGTCAGTTTTACATTTAATGAGATTTTCTTCTAAATTAATTCCACTTTTGGAAGATTAATGTCTCTGAGCTCTCCAGTTATTTTTTTTTATATCAAGCTACCTGAAGTACTTTCTAGCTCTAAACCTGCTGTTTACAGGCTTCTGACCACAGTGCCAGCTATCAGAAAACTGCAATTTGATCTGAGCTGGGAAACTTTGCAAGCTGAGACTGATTCTGTGGGAAGGATAGACGGGTTCAAGAAGTAGATTTAAAGCCCAAAATGCTGCTTAAACTTCAGAAAGGTTTTGGTGCTTTCCTAAGTTCACCAACTTGTTTGTCTCTTCACGTTGTGAGAATGGCATCCTCTGCTCTTTGGGGGTTTATTAACATTCAATTAGCGTTCTTCTGACCCAGATGATCTGGGCAGCTGCCAGCAGGTTTCTAAGTAAAGCAAAGTGGTGTGACTGTGAGTCTGAAGTCTCAGTAATTGGTGTTGCCTCTTCACGTGGGTTTTAACTGATGCTGGATGACTTTTGCTGGCTCTCTACATAAAATGAAATTAAAGCCTGTAACGTTATGGTAAGGAGTTCTGTGATTATCTTTTCAGCTGTAATTACCACTAGTTCGTTTGACTTGTGTGGATATACCAGGGGTGGTGTTTAATCTGTCAGCTGGAGCATCTGGAGATTGCAGTTCTGGTGTAGTGTAGCTGCTCACAAACAGGCAAAGTTTTTCTGGCTGTTATTTAGTGTATTGGTAGACTTTTAATCTGGCCTGGTTTGGATGTGTTCTTGAGATGAAAAGGAGTGTTGCAGCTCTTGTGACAAGCAAGTTGTCCCTTTCTCCTCACTGGGCTTGAATCTGTGTATAACTGTTAACAGAGAATTTTGCCCTGAGCTGAATCAAGTTGTGTGAGCCAAGGAACGAGTGACTTTCTCACAGAGTCCTAGCATGATGTGGAAGGGACCTCTGGAAATCATCTAGTCCAAACCCTCTACTAAAGCAGGGTCATCCAGAGCAGGTTAGGTAACCTAGGATTGAGGTCAAGTGGGTTTGGAATCTCTCTAGAGAAGGAGAATCCACAATCTCTCTGGGCAGCCTGCTCCTGGGCTCTGGCACCCTCAAAGTAAAGCTTTTTCTTCTGTTTAGATGCAGCTTCCTGTGTTCCACTTTGTGCCTGTTGCCACTTGTCACTGGGCACCACTGACAAGGCTCTGGCCCCGTCCTCTTGCCCCTTGCCCTCTGGATATTGATCAGCATTGAGAAAATCTCCTCTCAGGCTGCTTTTCTGCAGGCTAAATAGCCCCAGGTGTCTCAGCCTGGCCTTCTAAGAGAGATGCTCCAGTCCCCTCGGCATCTTTGTCCTCTGCTGGACTCTCTCTAGTAGATCCCCATCTCTTACTGGCTTTAATTCCTAGTTGTGTCCACAGGTAACTGGTGGAACCTGTGCATTCTGTGATCCACACTGATTCCTCCTTGTTTTCACTGACTTCTATTTGCCCTAAGTCAGCAGAAGCAGAGTTGTCATCTGAGATGTCTTTTCCGTTTATGAGAACCTGTTTGGTTTACTCTGCTTCCTTCTGTCTCAGTAACAAAACCCATGAAACAAGCTTTGGAAAGCACTAATAGAGCTCCTTGACCTCTAGGCTTGTCCATATTCTTCTTTACACCCCCTGTTGTTTTGTTCCCTGCACGAAGTGACAGCTTTGTGTTGTTACAAGATGATGTTGGTGGTGGTAGAGGAGCTTCCATCTGGGCTTCTGTGCATGCCTCTGTCTGTGCTGTGGCATTATAGATCTATTGGTTGTTTACATTTCAAATGAATGAGAACATGAACCCTGAGGGGTTTAAGCCTTTTATTGCTTTATAGATTAGTATATTTTTATCCTTTGCATATCTGTAGACAAGCATATTTTATATCCTTATTGAACTTTATTGCCATTTACCAAGCATTCTAGTTAGGCAGCCCCATGATTCCACAAGGTCCTCTCTATCCTTTCATAACAAACTCTGAGCTGAGGGAGATCTACTGTAAAATGATATTTTGATTTCAGAGTTGCCTTTTGTGCCAGTTTGAGACTAGCTGAAATATTCTAGTGAGAGAAATGGGATGCTAGGCTGTGAAAAGGAAACAATGGTGATGTCTGCTTCACCCATAGGCTTGCTGAGATGTATAAAAGCAAGAACACAAAACATAGCTAACACAGTTGCAGTGGCTGTCTGTTGCAGTTGGTGTCTGTACTTTTCTCCCTGGCCTGCTTTCTGTGTAACTAAGCCTTTTGCTTTTCTAAACCACCCTGGCTGATCCTCCAGACTCACCTTGCATGCAAATCAAAGTCTGGGATAAGGCAGAGGGATGGAAAGGAGGTGGAAGGGTGGTTGGGAGCCCCTCCTGGGGACTCTGGTTTCTGGCAGGGCTGTTGTGTTTCTGTGTTACCTTTAACTTGGCTGTTTCTGTGTTACCTTTAACTTGTCTGTTTCTGTCTATAGCTGTAGATATTGTAAATCTCTGCTTGCATATTGTGCTAAGCTGTAAATATAAAGCTTCATTTCTTAATTTCCAGCAGGCTGAGTCTACTCTGGGTGTTTTCATAAGAGTAGGGGGGCAGGTAACTCCCAAACTGTCACAGCATTCTTCTCAGCTTCAAGCAACACAAGCTTTTGTGAAGCAGCTTTCCCCTTTCTAGTGGAAACTCCTACTTGCTGTCCCCAGATTCAAAAGTTCAGAGGGATCAGGAGTGGTCCTGGCTGCAAGAAAGTCAAGTCTTGGTGTGAATTTTTCCTCCTGTGGCAGATTCTGAAGCCCTGTTTCATAAGCAGAAATCAGCTGCTTTGCTTGGTTGTTGGAGATGCTCTGCTCTGACCGCTCTGTGCTCTCCTCTTGGGCATATTTATCCGTCCTGGCTTGTCAAGTAGGTGCTTACCTTCAGAGGTTTTGGCATCTGATTCCTTCACAGGTTTTAGGTAGGTAAAGATGCTGTGAGAGGGTGAGACAGCTTTCAGCTCTGATACATTTAAGGGAAAAACCAGAGAAGCTGTGCAAATGGAGGTAAGGCAGAGGTAGAGCAGCCTGACTTGCAGTGCAGTGGGCACAAGGGCACGCAGGCTTCTTCAGAGCAGCACAGCGGCAGTGGTTAGGAGGGGAAGGCTGAAAGGCTGCTGGTTAAGCTGCTGTCCCCTGAGTTGTGACATCTCTGAAGCACAGTGAAACAACAGCAAGTCGAGCACAGGTCCATGCAGCCACCTCAGCTCAGTACACCTTCAAGATGTATACACTTGTGAGTATCCCCTTGCTGATTGCTCTGGACATTAGTCCAGAGGATGCACAGAGTGATAAAACATCATCCACTGTCCACAGGGGACAGCTGTCAGTCAGGCTGTAAGAAGGTATCTGAGTAGTTCCTTGTTGGTTTATTTCTTGTAAATGTTTGCATTTACTTATTTGCTTCTGTCCTGCCTCTCCTTTCCTCTCCTCTCCTCGCCTTGCCTCGCCTCACCTTTCCTCCATCTCCTGTCAGAGGAACACAGTGGTGAAGTTGAGTTTGAGTCTTGGGTGTGTGTGATGCTTGCACTGTGTAATCACAGCCGAAGTGGCTGTGTGTGTCAGCCAGAGGCAGTGCCCTAACAAACCAGCTAAGCAAAGCCAAACATCTATTAATGTTTTACCAACATTGCCCTTTGCAGGCTGTTTTCTCTGGGCCTCCAGGCTTTTCATTTTCATGGTCCCATTCAAATCAATAGATTTATCCATTGAATCATAGAATGATGGAGTGGTTTGGGTTGGAAGGGACCTTTTAAAGGTCATCTAGTCCTACCCTCCCCACCCTGCAGTGAGCAGGGACATCTTCAGCTGCAGCAAATTGCTCAGAGCCCCATCCAAACTGTTCAGCAGATTGAAATTGCAGCACTCTGGTACAGAACAGAAGTCACTAAGCTGGGCAGCAACTTAGTGACTTCTATTCTGTCACAACAGGCTTAAGTGTGACCTTTGACTGCTGTTCATAAATGTTCTTTCCTTACCCCAAGCTACCCTAAAGACAGCTATGGAATGTTAACTTGTTTGTTAAATAACATACATCTGACAGCTGTGTAACTGCTACAACCATTTGAGCTGCTTAAACTGCTAGTTGTGACTCGGTGCCAGGAGCAGGAATATTTACTAAGGGTTCCTGCTCCCTCAAGTCATGCCACAATCTGCATATTACTTGTTGAGAAAGTCTCTGGACATTTCCATTTGCATCTCCTGATAACTACAACTCTACTGACACTAAACCTCTGCTGTGTCTGGGTGCCACATGGTTCTCCAGAGTCGAGCATCCTGCTGCTAGTCTTTGAAGCAGCTGCATTTAACTTCTGATTGAAAACCTTCTGTGCTTCATAGTGGGAGAGCCAAAGGAACAGTGTCCAGCTGTGGTGTGCTTCACAGTAAAACTCTAGGTTGTGCTTTTCCATTGCTTGTCACAGTAATAGTTTGTGAGCTGCTGGAAAATGGCTAATTAATGGACTTCTGTCTGGAGGGGGAAGGAGAGAGAGAAGATTTTAGGGTCATTTGTGTGAGGGTACATGGTGAGAGGGCCAAAAAGGACAAGCCATTAAAAGCCATACCAGGGTGAACTCACTTTTAATTTTCAAAGTGACTTCTAGAGTGCAGAAGCAGCAAAATAAAACCCAAAGAAAAGCAGTTCAGAGGAGCTGTGTACCTGTGTGAACGAGTGTGGTAACTTCCCAAGAGCTTTGGGAAGCAAACTTTGCTGTTCAGTGCACTTTGTGGCTATTGCACTTGGGCAGTGTTTTGCCTTCACTTTATTCTGGGATCATAATGTGAGGCTGTTGTGCATCACCTTGATATTTATTTGCTTTCACTCTATTCTGTGATCATAAAATGAGGCTGTTGTGCATCACCTTGATATTTATTTGCTGCTGTTCATAATTTTCTCTACTGGAGGCTTTTGAAGGCAATAGAATCATCAGCACTGCAATAAATATTAATGCATTCTGTCTCCAACTCATATGAATTCTCTTAGTGCAAAATTAGAGTCATACAATGGTTTGGCTTGGAAGGGACCTTGGAGGTTGTTCAGGGCAGGGACACCTCCTATTAGATCAGGTTGCTCAAAACCATCCAGTCTGGTCTTAAATGTTTCCAGGGATGAAGCATCCTCAACTCTGGGCAACCTATTTCAGTCTCTCACCATTCCACATAGTAAAGAAGTGTCTGATGCTCAATCTAAATCTACCCTGCTCTAGTTGAAAACCATTGCCCCTTGCCCCCATGCCCTTAGATTGAGGTTTACATTTAATTTGTACTTACATTTAAACTTTATTTAGTTTTGATTAAAAAGTTATGAAATTCTAACTAGTTTTTAATTAACTTACATGTAATTGAAACTTACCTTTTAGATTACACCTCCTGATTTGTCTGGCTCCATTTAATATACACAGCTACATACATCCATACAGGCCTTGATGATATAGTTCCAAAGCTCTGCTGGAACCTGCCATTGCTAGAGACACTTTCCACAGTCAACTTGATAGAGGACAGGGATCCATCCAGAAGGACCTGGATAGGAGGCAGATTTGTGCCCAGGCCAACTTCATGACATTCAAGGCCAAGTGTAAGGTCCTGGACCTGGGTGGGCACAATCCCAAGCACAACTCCAGGCTGGGTGGGGAATGGCTGAGAGCAGCCCTGAGGAAAAGGACCTGGGGGTCTGGGCTGGTGAAAAGCTCAACTGGAGGCTGCAGTGTGAGTGCAGCCCAGACAGCAACCCTGTGCTGAGCTGCAGCAAGAGGAGTGTGGGCAGCAGGGCAAGGGAGGGGATTCTGCCCCTTGGCTCTGCTCTCCTCAGACCTCATCTGGAGTCCTGTGTGCAGTTCTGGAGCCCCCAGCACAAGAAGGACATGGAAGTGTTGGAGCCAGTCCAGAGGAGGCCACCAAGATGCTCAGAGGGCTGCAGCAGCTTTGCTATGAAGACAGGCTGAGAGTTGGGGCTCTGCAGCCTGGAGAAGAGAAGGCTTGGAGGAGACCTTGGAGTGGCCTTCCAGGATCTGAAGGGGGCTACAGGAAGGCTGGGGAGGGACTATTGGCAAGGTCTTGTAATGACAGGATGAGGAGGAATGGGTTTGAACTGGCAGAGGGGAGATTGAAAGTCGATGTTAGGAAGAAGCTGTTTGCAGTGAGGGTGGTGAGACACTGGCACAGGTTGCCCAGGGAGGCTGTGGAGCACAGAAGCACCCAATGTGATCTTTGATCACATTCTGTGATTATCTGCTCCCTCCCTCCCTGGAGGTGTTCCAGACCAGGTTAGATGAATCCTTGAGCAACCTGTTCTAGTGGGAATTGTCCCTGCCTATGTTGGGGGGTTGGAACTGGCTGAGCTTTGAGGTCCCTTCCAACCTAAACCATTCTATGATTCCACTGGATGAGATTGTGATGTGAGGTACTAAAAAAGATGTGAGCAAAGCTGTCATTTTCCACAGCTGCTGCCTCTGCTGAGTTAATGCAACTGCTTTTGTTGTCTTACCCTAGATTAACTCGGAGGAGCGCGTCGATAGAGCCGAGCAGGAGACAGTCTCTTGGGATCGCAGCATTCCTGAAGACATCAAGGAAAAAATACAGCCTAAAGAGGTTCCAGCAGAGAGTGTCACTGTCTGGATTGATCCCTTGGATGCTACACAAGAATACACAGGTAGCTGATCCTTGTTGGTAAATGATGTGTGTGTAGTTCTGGGCTCTGCAGTAAGTCTTTAACGTGAGATCTCTCCTTCAGCTGTGCCCTGGCAGAGCTACTGTCACCTCACTGCAGGATGAACTCTGCACTTCCCTGCCTGCAGGCTTTACTTACCCATTCCAGCTCTGAAATCACTTTGCTATTCCTTGCAACTTAGGCTATTGCTAAATTAAATATTAAGTGTCATTTATGGGTCTTGGGCTGGGATTGGGCATTTCTTTAGTTCAGTCATTGCTGTGGCAGCATTGAATGTTTTGGTATTGTTGTGTTTAATTCAAGGGAATATTCAGTAAATATTCAGTGAATGCTCTGTTTAAGTGGGCAGAAAAAGACTTCTGAATGTCAGAATGCTTTTTATTTAGAGGGAATATTAAGTAATTCCTTTATAGAACCATAGAATCAGTCAGGGTTGGAAGGGACCACAAGGAGCAGCCAGTTCCAACCCCCCTGCCATGCCCAGGGACACCCTACCCTAGAGCAGGCTGCCCACAGCCTCAGCCAGCCTGGCCTTAAACACCTCCAGCCATGGGGCCTCAACCACCTCCCTGGGCAACCCATTCCAGCCTCTCACCACTCTCATGCTCAACA